>CAUJNA010000400.1:131595-241431 GCA_963377175.1 Effrenium voratum | reverse complement strand
GCAACAGCAACAGCAACAGCAACAGCAACAGCAACAGCAACCACAACCACAACCACCACCACCACAGCAACAGCAACAGCAACAGCAACAACAACAGCAACAGCAACAGCAACAGCAACCACAACCACAACGACAACAGCAACAGCAACAGCAACAACAGCAACAGCAACAGCAACTGCAACAGCAACAGCAACAGCAACGGCAACAGCAACAGCAACAACAACAACAACGGCGGCAGCAGCAGCAGCAACAACAACAACAACAGCAACAGCAACAGCAACAGCAACAGCACCAGCAACAGCAACAGCAACAGCAACCACAACCACAACCACAACGACAACAGCAACAGCAACAGCAACAGCAACAGCAACAGCAACAGCAACAGCAACAGCGACAGCAATAGCAACAGCAACGGCAACAGCAACAGCAACAGCAACCACAACCACAACGGCAACAGCAACAGCAACAGCAACAGCAACAGCAACAGCAACCACAACGACAACAGCAACAGCAACAGCAACAGCAACAGCAACAGCAACGGCAACGGCAACGGCAACAGCAACGGCAACAGCAACAGCAACCGCAACCGCAACCACAACCACAACGACAACAGCAACAGCAACAGCAACAGCAACAGGAACCACAACCACAACGACAACAGCAACAGCAACAGCAACAGCAACAGCAACAGCAACAGCAACAGCAACCACAACCACAACGACAAAGGAACAGCAACAGCAACAGCAACCGCAACCACAACCACAACGACAACAGCAACAGCAACAGCAACAGCAACAGCAACAGCAACAGCAACAGCAACAGCAACAGCAACAGCAACAGCAACAGCAACAGCAACAGCAACAGCAGCAGCAGCAGCAACAGCAACAGCAACAGCAACAGCAACAGCAACAGCAACAGCAACAGCAACAGCAACAGCAGCAGCAGCAGCAACAGCAACAGCGACAGCGACAGCGACGGCAACGGCAACAGCAACAGCAACAGCAACCACAACCACAACGACAACAGCAACAGCAACAGCGACAGCAACAGCAGCAGCAACAGCAACAGCAACAGCAACCACAACCACAACGACAACAGCAACAGCAACAGCAACAGCAACAGCAACAGCAACCACAACCACAACCACAACAGCAACAGCAACAGCAACAGCAACAGCAACAGCAACGGCAACGGCAACGGCAACAGCAACGGCAACAGCAACAGCAACCGCAACCGCAACCGCAACCACAACGACAACAGCAACAGCAACAGCAACAGCAACAGGAACCACAACCACAACGACAACAGCAACAGCAACAGAAACAGCAACAGCAACAGCAACAGCAACAGCAACAGCAACCACAACCACAACGACAACAGCAACAGCAACAGCAACAGCAACAGCAACAGCAACAGCAACAGCAACAGCAACAGCAACAGCAACAGCAACAGCAACAGCAACAGCAACAGCAGCAGCAACAGCAACAGCAGCAGCAGCAACAGCAACAGCAACAGCGACAGCGACAGCGACAGCAACAGCAACAGCAACAGCGACAGCAACAGCAACAGCAACAGCAACAGCAGCAGCAGCAACAGCAACACCAACAGCGACAGCAACAGCAGCAGCAGCAACAACAACAACATTGCCATTTTGCTTTCTCGTACGTGTCTTCGCTTCGCTTTTTCCTTGGGCGATTCGCTTCTTGGCTTTGCCGGAGGCTCCCAGCTGACTCTCGACGGGGAGGACCTGCTGGCCTTGGGCCTCGACGACCTGCGCCAGGCCATAGCCATGATCCCCCAGGAGCCCGTCCCTTTGAGCCGAGTCGACCTGGTGGAGGTCGCCAGTTGGACCGGGTCCTTTTAGTCTCCGAAAGGGTCGCTGATCCGAAACGGGGTCAAACCCCTTTTGCTTTTTTGAGACCCATGTTATCAGAGCTGAAACATGCGCTCTTTGTAGCTTGCTGGTTTTTGGGGTCTGGTTGTGCGGTTTTTGGTCATTTGAGTGGTTGCAAGCATTGTTGTTTCCCCTGTGCGACGAAACGGAAGTCCGGAATAGAAGAGCAAGAACCAATGTTTGTTTTCGTCAGATGAGTCAGCATTAGCCAATCGTGACTGTAAGTGCCAATTACGGATTAAGGGCCGTAGCCTTTCTGCGGCGACCCTTGCTATGGCTCTCAATCAGTATAGGTGTCAGGTGAGGTGACGTGGGGTTCTAATTTTCTGTTTTATGGATTTGGTCTTGTTGGGCAGGATCGGTTTCAAGGGAAACAAAAGAACACCAAACACCAGCACCAAAAGCGCTCCAAATGTTGTCCGTTCATACCAAAAGGGCATATAGAAATAGTTAGAATAGGGTTTTGGGTACTTCCAAACCAAGACAAGCCATGATCATAGCATAATGTTAGACATTACTTTGTCTAGCCCATGTCCCTCTTTTAGGTGTCCCCTAGTTTCTATGAATTTTCCACCTATTTCCACTTTCTTATGGGAAACTAGTTTTTGTCCGTTCCTTCTGTGGATGGCTACAAAATCCAGTTTGTGCTGGGGATGGGGGAAGCAATAAACCACCAATCCCAACGCAATCCGCAGTATCCACCCAACAAATGGTGGTTTCTTTTCCTTTGGTTTCAAAACAACCCCAAAAGGTCTCGAAAACGGCAAGCCACCCCTTTGTCAATTTTCATTGACCTGGTCACCATCATTTCGGCCAGCCTTTTTGTCTGACCGATGGTGTCCCCCCTTGCCCTCCCAACAATTAGTTTGGGACGTAGCTTCCTGTCCCCTTCCATTATTGGACAGAGGCCTCACATCATTCTCAGGAGTTTTGTCCAATTTGGGAGGGTGTTCCAACCATCATTCCAAACCACCTTCCCCCACAAAATGGTCTTTTTTCCAGGGAGGGAAACCGAAATACAAAAAACACATCTTTGTTGGCCCCACTAAAAACACAAACATGGCCACACTTTTTGGCCCCCCTAAAAATGGACGCAAAAAAACCACATATTTTTTGGCCTCCCTTCAAAAAACCACACTCACACACACACACAGACGAACACCCATGAGGTTTCATCGCCTTGTGAACAGTCTGAGGAGCCGGTGCTCTTCCAGGAGACCTTGCGCTACAATTGCGACCCCTTTGAACTGCTGGGGCCCCCAGGTGGCTGAGCTCCCACGGCGAGCATTGATTGGTTCGGCAAACCTGGGGTTTGCCCAAAAAGAGCAAGTTGGAGGGCGGGGCATTGTTTTTTTATTGTTGAGAGCCAGCAAGATGTCTGACCGCCCCCCCCCCCCACACGTTGGCTGTTTGAAACATCACCGTTTTTGGCCGACCACAAGGAACCCTGCTTTTTTTGTCTGTTGTTCTGTTTTATTTTGTTGGGGGAGCGGGCTGAGGGGAAGGCACATTCCAAAATGAGGTGGCCTCATGGCCAGGGGGGGGTTGAACAAAAGCAAATCAAGTTTGCTACGCTACCCGAGCATCACACTCTGTCAGAACTTTCGATTGGTTGCGGAGCTACGCAAAGAATCGCACCAAACGTCTGTGGTATGCGCCAGATACACAAATCACAGCACGTACCCACCCACGCACACACGCACCCACCCACCCACCCAGCCACCCACCCACGCATGACGGGGATGTGCTGTACCCAAAAATGCAAAGCCTTTTTGAAGCATCTCAATGGCAAAGAAGTTTTTACACAAACCCGAAGCAAGCTGAGCACAACTGAGAAGAATACAGACTCTCCGGACCCCCCTCGATTAACCAGAGCCAAGACAAACACATTCAATGGGGAGGCCTGCAGGTCGCCCCAGCCAACATGCTGATGTCCTGACTTCGGGGGCTTCCCAGTCAACCTGCAGGCGCTACATCCGAGCATAGCCAACATCCTTGGCATCATTCCTGACTTCGGGGGCTTCTCACTTAATTGGCAGCCCTGCAGGCACCCAACCTGCAGGCACTACATCTCATTATCGCTAATCGCTGAGTTGGCAGCCCTGCAGGTCGCCAACCTGCAGGCACTACATCCGAGCATAGCCAACATCCTTGGCATCATCCCCGACTTCGGGGGCTTCTCACTCAATTGGCAGCCCCTGCAGATCGCCAACCTGCAGGCACTACATCTGAGCATAGCCAACATCCTTGGCATCATCTCCTCAATTGGCAGCCCTGCAGGTCGCCAACCTGCAGGCACTACATGCGAGCATAGCCAACATCCTTGGCATCATCACCGACTTTGGGAGGTTGCTAAAAGCGGCAGGGATTGAATACAACAACTCCAAAGTTGAGTCGGTTTGACGCGCTTTTGCGCACGTTGTATTTACCATCAGGGGCCGCTCTTGCCGCAACAGCATGAAGGTGTTGCACACAGCCAAATCTACTGGTATGAGCAGATGTCCTTTGTTTGGAGGGCTTTTTGTCCTCAGCCGGCAACAACCCACTGTTCCCTTTGCGTTCCCTTTGAAGAGCACTCAAAAGCACAAGCATTACGTCAGATTTCCAAGGACACACAGGGCAAAGCGGCGTGCTTTGGGGAAGGAACCACCGGAGCGAGCGAGGGGGTGGTGCTTTGGGGGAAACCGGGCACCAGGTCCTCTGCAGAAGAGATCTGGAAAGCTCTGGAGGAGGCCCAACTGGCGCCCTGGGTGCAGGAGCGCGGTGCTTCGAAGTGAGGGATTGCTTGGCGCTGAGTCGGTACACCGGCTTCACCTGGGGTTTGAAGAGAAGCAAGTCACCATTTTGAAACCTTGCCCTGGGCTTTCTAGACTTGGTTGGGCATTGTGTGTTGCAATGCCCCAATGGGGCATGTTTGGAGTGGCTGATTCCCCTTGGCCCCTCAGTTCCCGACACCTCGCCTCTTCTCGGCCACTTCGACGCTTGGACGCCTCGCAAGGAGCGGGTGCCGGAAGAGGCCTTAGAGAAACGCCTGGCCTTGGAGATCAAGGAGCCTTCGGTTTTCGGCCGAGGGTCGTTTTTCGTTTTTGCCGGATGTCTGGGTTGGAGACCAAAGAAAAACCAGGGGGTTTGACCCGAAGAATCAGACACGATATTGTCCCAGAAGCGTGGGGTAGGTCTGCTGTTATACCACCCCACGACCCAATCTAGGCCCTAAAGCACCATCGTTTCCAAGAGTCATGGACGGGGGGCGGGGGGACATCCGCGTGACTCCATTGCCAAGTGCTTGATCTGATACCCTCCTTGCCACTAACAATGAACCCACTGTCTCTGGTCCCTAAAGGGAGAAAGACCGTCCAGAACCTCCAGTCAGGTTTGGCAACATGGGCAGCGCTCCACTTCTTTCAGTTTGGCGTGGGAAATGGTCTTGCTTTCAGGTGTCACTATTCCACTGAGCCGTAGCCCCTCGAGGGTAGCGGATTCCTTCACGATTTTTGGGGCCCAATTCAGCTACTCTAGCAAGATGTTGCAACTATGGCGTTCGTTTCTGAAGTGGGGTGACCCGAGTTAAAAAAAAAGCAGTAGCCCTAGAAGCTTCTAGTTTTAGGCCCTTCAGATACATGCCACAAAATCATTTGGCAGCAGAAACCCTGTGGGGTTTCCTAGCAGGAGGGCGGGCAGAACTTGTCTGCGGGGCAGCGGCAGATGGTGGCCATCGCCCGCGCGGTGCTGCGGAAGAGTAAGCTTGTGGTCTTGGACGAGGACTTTTTTTCCTCCCCATTTTTTTTCCGGAAAGGAAGGCCTTCCCTTCTTTTTCGCCCTGTGGTTTTAAACATCACCATTTGGGGCCTTGCCCGGTTTTTGTTCTGTGGTGCTATTGTGTGCTCCTTGTTATTGCTTGCCCATGGAGTCAGAGCGGACCACAGGTCTAGCTTGTTGGTTGGAGCGGAGGAAATGATCGATAGGGATAGTTGAGGACCGGTCTGTTTGACCCGCTTTCTCCTCTGTTTTTGACCTGACCTGTTTGACATGTTTTCCCCTGTCCCACTTGGGGTTACCCTTTGTGCCACAATCTGACATCCATATCGAATCCATGAGGCCAGGAATGTCAATTGAGAACCACCTCTCCCCACCTGAATGTCCACCAAAAGGTCCCCGCTTGCAGTTCACACCCAAATGGGTGTTCTCCATGGATTGGCAGGGGCGCACGAAGTCCCCAATCCAGAAGTACACGAATCCCAGCAGGCAGCAAATGCTTTTCTTGCTCAACGTAGCCTTCGGCGAATGCCGTCAAACGGCGAAAGGAGAGTCGGATTCGGGCCAGTATGGCCACACGTGATATGGATTCCAAGGGTTTCATGCCATGTCACACGGGGAGAGCTATCAAAACTCAAACGGCCTTCAGCCAGTTTGCTGAGGCACAGCACGCGCGAAAGTCCGACATGCCTTCCACATAGGCATCACGCAGGTGCTGGCATTCACGGGCGCGGCCCACTGTGTGAGAAGTGTAGATGCCCAGGGTTAAGGCCATCCTGTGTGAGCTCGCCAGGTAGCTTCGGTTGTTTACCCAAGACCCATTGGGCGGGTAAATAGCCATGCAGGGGAGTGCGTTGATCTGCGGAACAAGGTAGTCCAGAGCTGCACGAACACCGTCGCGAGAGTGACTCAAGCGCGCGGCGCTCGTGATGATGCGGCTTGCCGGGGTCAGGCTTCAGCCGCATGACATCGTTGAAGTTGGTCGAAGGTGCGAGCTGTGCCGGTGCCGGTGGGCACAGGACGGACAGCAGTACTGACAAGCCACGTCCAGGACAGTGCCAGAGGCGCCACGTTGTCGGAGCACGGCCGCCGAAACAGGGGATGCCCACGGTTCCCAGTTCCGCTGCAAGCGTTGGACAGTGCGAACGGCTTCTTCTTTGTGGTTGGTGAGGATCCGTTGTAGAACCCTGGAGCCTCGTCATCAACAGCGAATGCCCATGATTGTGGTTGAAGGCAGTGCGAGATGGACCAGAGTCTTTGATGCGGCTCTCCAGCCGCGCTTTCGGCTGTGGATATTCTGTATTGGTGATTACGGGCTGTTTGAAACGGGTGTGAGGCAGAGCTCATCTAGCATCGCCTGGTAGAGTTGATCCAAGAAGGCGTGGTGGGACTTGAGTTAAAAGTCCCAGCCAGTGTGTGGGCCGAAAGACTTCTGTCCGCCTTGACGTGCTGAGAGATTGCGGCCTACCACAAGGGTGATCCGGCGCTGCGCTCTGTCAACTTGATCCTCGTTGATGTGCTGCTTCAGTCAAAGGCAGGGTCATGCTGAGGAGCTGAACCTTGACCGCCCCGTAGTTGTCGCCGAAGCGGAACTCCTTGGTGCGCCTGCTCAGGCTGATGGTCTTGACGGGGCAGCCGAGTTGACGTAGTTCTTGAGCATAGGCGAGGAAGGTGTGGCAGCCGGCCAAGAAGGACGAAGCGCCGGGATCCAGCGTCGCTGCATCTGATGATTCAACTCCGCTTGCCGGCCATTGTGTCAGACTTGAAGCTGGGTTTGGTCATGTCCAAACTTGTAGTCTTGGCCGAGCACGAAGCACAACGCCTCGACTAACTTCAGGCTGGGCCTTCTAAGCAATTGCCAACCCACCACATGTGGAACCAGCCGAACGTCGTGGTGTTCGGCGCCGCAGCTGAGCGAATGATGTTGCAGCTGGTTGAAGTAGTGTGCCAAAAGCTCAGCCCTCTTGTCATGTTGGAAGGACTTGTCCAGGAGCGCCAGGATGTCGTCGAAGGCGCTGTCGGCCTCGATCTGGGCATCTTCGAACTGCTCCACCACCTTCCAAGCAGTGCCAGCAAAAAACCCAACGTTTTGCAACCGTTCTTGCGGTACGCCGATCTCAGTAGTTGGCCCCGCTGCGGTCGCCTGTTCCAAAAGGTCACGCGGAGCGAAAGGGTAGCCCCTCTACCAATCTCAATGGAGTGTCAGGGGCCCACAATTTCCTCAATCCAGAAGTACGTAGCCATGGGCGGATGTCGTCAAATGGCGACGTGCCCGCCGAGGGTGGTTTTCCTTTTGGCTTCCTTTTAAACCAAATACGGGCACCCCAAAGAAACACGCACGCACACCACACACACACACACACACACCTTCGTGGTATTTTCCCAGCTCTTTCAATCGCTGAGACAGGCCACCGCGGCGGTGGATGCCGCCACGGACGCGCAGATCCAGGTGGCCATCCGGCGGTGCTTCGCCAGCGCCACCTCGCTGACCATCGCCCACCGCCTGAAGACCATCCTGGCGCCGCGCCCACAAAATCCGCAAAACGGGTTGACGGGGGTTGCGGAGGGGTTGGCTGAGGATTGGCTTGCGGTTGGTTTAGGGTTGGCTCAGGGTGAGGGATGTGATAGACATTTCCCCAGACACAAGATACCGACACCACCTTTGCAACTTTGGTTTTTTAGCACCAAGACATAAAACACGATCGTGATCGGACGGAACCATTTGTGTCACAAAGACCTAGGCAGGTGCAACTAACTGAGTTTTGACAGGCAAACATGAGTTTCTTGGAAGGTGGCCTCACTTACAACTTGAGCCTTTTGGCTTGGTACAGTTCGTTTCGGTAGAGAACAGGATGGAAGGAGCCGGTGGCAACCAATGCCAACAAAGACCCAGTGGCTGGTACAGGGCCATTACCACATTTCCGGGAACCCGGGAATTAGCAAATACCCCACTTGAACTGGACCCCTACAACTGGTGGAGTTTGCGTTTGTCTTCCGGTTGCACGCCCACAACTGTTCCGTATGTTGTGGCATCCCAACTATCAGTTGAAGTGGACAAAAGCCCTTATATCAAGACGATGGTTTTCCAAAACCCTCCTGTCAACTTCCATGATTGTAGGAATATGGGGCTACAATGGGGTGTTTCCTAAGGCCATTAAGCTTTCTGTGCTCAGCTGAACTTGGGCATTTTCAACAACTCGGGGCTCCATTGTTGAACGGTGTTGACCGGAAATTGGAACAGGGTTGTTAGTTACTTAGTTCCTCATATTTTTCCACTAAATAGACGAACCAACCTGGGAAGCCGAACATGTCAAGCTGTTTCGGTTCATCCCAACCTTTGGGGGAAACAACCATGCACAAGAAAGTCCCAGGACTGCGATCGGATCATGGTGCTGGCGCAGGGAGAGATCGTGGAGATGGCCTCTCCCGAAGAGTTGCGTAAAAAGGATCGGGAATGGTGCAAAGATGGGGGTTCCCATATTCTCCTTCCAACAATGGAGTGAGGGTTGGGGAAGACTAGGCGACTAGGGTATGTCAGACTGTCTCCTGGGTGGTTTTAAACATCAACTTGGGGGAACCCAGTTCTTGCTTTTTGCTTCAACGGGTCGAATCAGGACCCCGGGTGAATCAGTGATAATCCAAACGCTTAAACCTGCTTCAGAACCCGACAAAGGTGCGTGTAGCGCAAGTTTTGAAGGGGTCCTCACAGGGTTCTTTTTGGCCCCAAGGTACTTGCGGGAAGCATCAAGAAAGCCGAGGTCAAACATGAGCATGTCCTTCCCCGTTTCTGGTGATTGACTTGGGGAGAGCGGGACTTGTGTTTGCATGGCCAGGAGGGAGGCGTCTTCCAGAGCATGCTCAACTCCGCCGACGCGTAAGGCGCCGGGCCCGTGCTAGTTCGGTTCGGCAAGGCGCTTCGCATGCATGTCCTCGAAAGATACAGGGAACCTGTTGATAGCCTTAATTCTGCTCGACACAGGACATTAATACGACATTTACTAGTCCAAAACCGACCTTTGAACCTGTCGGTTTTTCCGTTTTCCATCTTTACATGACAAAAGTTACTCTTCCACTTCCAGCTCCGATTCTTTCTGAGGATTTCGGCAAGCGCGGGTCGTGGCCTTTGTACAGATTCGGGGAGCCTGCAACAGACTGCCCATAGCTCTTGGGCAGGGAGGGCCCCCCGCATGGCCTGGTGTCAAGCGATAGGTTGAGAGGAAAATGCTCAACGAGGGTCGGGTTCCGCGTTGCCAACCCCAAACGAGAGGAACACGTTTGGCTCGATTGTGGTCCTTCTCAAAGATATATGTGTGTGTGTGCGCAGGTGGGTCGGGGGGAGTTGATTGACGTGGTTGGTGGGGTGCAAATGTTGGGCGCGCTGAAAGAAGTATGCACACGGTTTCGACAGCCTGGATGAACTAGCGCCGTGATAATTTTCTCAACGCAGCAGGATTGAGCGCTAATGCAACAGTTGACGCGACGCAAAAAACTGCTCGAGGCGAAGTGCCCTGATTGGCGCAACGGAATCATAGTTCAAGCGCTTTCGTTCTTCTTCCCGCAGCGACGCAATGGTTCATGCAACAAGGTCATGGTTGACAAACGCCAATTTGACCAGGCGGCCCGGGCAACGTCATTGTGTTTGCACTCGATCGCTGGGATGCGGCAGTGGCTGGCGCTTCAACACGGTGGTGCATGCAAACGTAATGGTCCCACAGCAAGCGCCGTAACAATGATTCCAGGGCTGAAAAGCTGGTTTACAAAAGACCAAACTAGTTCAGAACAGCATACCAATGACCCACACGCGGAAATATCTAGTTGCATAATCATGATGATGACTGAATCATTCTGAGGCTACCTGACTCGGCGTGATGCTCCCAAAGTTGTGATATTCCCTTTGCGGTTGCGACGCTTGAATCACCATGCTGTTGGAGTCCTTATGACGCTGTTTCAGCTATTCTTTGAATCATTCCAAATTTTTGTGCGCGTCATTGTGGTGTTCCATGATGGATTATCACGCTTTTGGACATGATGTGTTTTGCAAGATCCATTTTTGTTTTCCACTTGATGCTGCTGCACATTTGTTGTTTGAACCGCTGGCTTTCGGTTTTGTTTGTGCCACCTTCTCGCTTTGACTTTCGGCACTTAGAACCCGGGCCGCGGTCAGAGTGCCAAGCGAAAGTGAAGTCTGGAAAGCGGGACGTTCCGGTCGTTTGGGGCATTGTTTGAATGGGCCATGGGTGCGGCGGTGCTGTTGCAGCCATCAGAAGTGTAGGAGTTGAACACGATCTGTCAGCCGTTGCCATAAAATGGTAGGAAGCATGTATCGCAGGGTTTGCTCGAGCAGGGCTAGACTTGCAAATATAGAATCAGAAATTATTGTCAGCCGAAATGCAGAGAGGTCCGACCGAACCGGGGATTTTGGGATCACGAGTTTGCAGGTGATTCTTATTTGAGACCATCAAGGCCTGCTCGTAAAACAAGGCAAGCGGCTCTCTGGGAGCCGTGTAACTGTCACCGACAGCATTTTGCGTGTTTTGAAGTGCGAGAAGGCAAATTCACTGGTATTTGCGGTGTTTTTGCCTCATTTGACTCAAACTTCTTGCGACATGGGCTGTGCAAAGGGGGTCCCCGAAAAGTTTGTTTTTTGACCTAATTTGTGGACCTGTCAGCCGCGCGCCTCCCGCACTTTATACTCTTGCGTGTCTTGCGCGCGACTAATCCCAAAGAGCCTTGGCCAGAAACTTTTGCGGATCTGAGCTCAATGCCTTCGCATTGTGCTTTGCAACGAAACTAAAGGCCCAGTCAAAAATGAGAGGATTGCAGCGGCTGTCTTTTTTCAGCTTTTGCTGCAGGCTCTCAGGGCGCCAGCGTTTCATATGCTTCCATAAGGAATCCAGCAAATTCCACATTGCGCTCCAAGTGTGCTAGCAGGCCGGCTCATTTCGCATGGCCGAGGAATGTGGGATGCTGGAAGAAACATACGTAGTAAATATGCCCAAAATCCCGCTTGTTGGAACACATAAACATAATGCGCAAATGAACGCTTGGATTACACGAGAAGAAGCTGAAATGACCTAGGCTGGAGGCTCCGTCCGCGATGGTGCACATGACAGCAGAAATGGAAGCGCCGCATTCATGGGCCCCCCCCCCCACCCTCCACCCCCCACCCCAAGCACAGGTGGTCGCAACAGAGAAGCGCCGCATTCATTCGCCCCCCCCCCCCCCCACCCCCCACCCCCCACCCCAAGCACAGGTGGTCGCAACAGAGAAGCGCCGCATTCATTGGCCCCCCCCCACCCCCCACCCCCCACCCCCCTCCCCAACCCCAAGACTCAGATTCGATGACAGTTACACGGCTCCGCGAGAGCCGGCTGCCTAAAACAAGCTTAGTTGCTGATTACTTGAGATTGTGCTTCCCGAGAGGTGATCAACCAGAGCTTAGGGATGTGCTAAATGATTATTCGCACTTAGGTTCATTTGAAATGTATATACAAGTTTTTTTTTTGAGATTGTGTTGCACCAAAGGCATTCTGAGCTTACTCGGGCAGCAACACTTTTTACTGCAACGGCTTTCAAGCGGCCCAACCCAGGAGCACGCAATCCATATCCCCAGTATGTGTAGCGATCCTGGCAAAAGCTGCGTCGTTGCAAGCAAGAAGCTCAGCGAAAAAACCTTAGCCACGGGCAAACAGCCATGGCCAAACATGCATATAGGCAAGCATCAATGAATGAAAGGAACACACAACTCAGCAATGTCGCAATCAATTCAGCCTTTATGTGAAGGTGTTCTGATTTGGGATGAAACCTGTTACAGCTCAAACACATTCCCTTTTGAACAAGACATACTGCTTCTGAGGGTGGTCGGGAATACCTGGCCAGCTGTCAGTTCACCGCACTCACCATTGCAGCTGTTCAAGCTCATACTTGGCAGCTGTGCAGTTGCTTTCGAGCAATGTCGTGGCAGGTGCCTCAGAACTTGGCAACGCAATTTGCAAGGGACACTGCGAAGATGCAATGCGTGACAGTGAACATGATTGATGTCTACAACACAAATACCAGCTTTCACGCTCGCATTTCCACAGTACTCACATATGCACCGGCGAACGCCGCATATTTTCAAGATTCTGCCGTTGACATTGATGAGTTTCCGGGCGGGTGGACAGTCGAATGTGCCGTCAATTTCGTTTCCCAGCCTGGGATCAATACACGCGTGAAACGCAGTGCAGTTGGAGCACGATTCTGCGATGAGCTAGAAATGCAGAGTTTCACGTGCGACAGAAGATCGAACTTGTCAGGAAGGCTCGCAGGGACCGGGACCCCTCCATTCCAGGGTCAAAAGGCTTCCTCAAGATTGACCCAGCAGAAGCACTAAAGGCCACAATAGCTTCGCCACGGATTAGTGGTAGTGTCGGACATCCAGTGAATCCCTCAAGACTCACGGGACAAAGGTCGGAAGAATTACACAGCCAGCCAGAGTGTTGACCGCAGGTCAAAGACAACCAGATCCACACGTGCCCGAAAAGGCATATTACTAGCACCAACTTGCGCAAGAAGGTCCTCGAAGAGCGTCAACGAGAAGAGTTTACGTCAAAGCAGTGCTTGGGAAAGTGGCGATACAGCTTAAGTTCCCATCACTAGCCCAGGTTTGATAGCAATTCTGCCGTTTCTGACCCGCTAGAAGAGAATCACGGTCGAGCCGTGGCACCATGAGTCATTTTGGCATGCGCTGAGCAAATTGAGGTCACCCTTTGTCAGTGCGGCCGGGATCTTGGTACTCTTCTTTTGACTTGGTCGTCAGTGTAGCAGGCACTGCAGTCAATTCGCGCATGGCAGAAATGTCCAAGTCTGGCTTCCTTGGATTGAGGTCAAGAAGGCCACCTCGGCGACGAAAAACGTCGCAGGGAAGGTGGGACAGCTTTAGCTTTGGTTCGTCTCGCTGTGCATGCACGGGGGGGGGGGGAATTTGGGGGGGCTTGAGTGCAACTTGGCATGCTTGACTGCGCTGTGCAACGCTCAGACAAAGTGGGTGCTGCGCTCAATAGAAACAGGGTACACGTTTGGTTGGCACGTGCATTTTTGTGGATAAGCAGCTTTGAGAGGCTGGCGCTGTCGCTTGGCTCTTGAAACTTCTGATCGCGAGGTCCGAACCTACATGCAGGAGCCATGCAAGGTGCTGGGGGCCGGGAGGGGGAGGGGTTGATTTGCGGCTGACTGTGCAAGAAATGATTTGTCCACGGACTTTGCGCTTTCTTACTTTGACTGCATGAAGTGAGCCCAGACTGCAGACTGCGGGATGCCTTCAAGCGGGCAACAGTGACGATGGCGTTTGTCCCACATGGCCTTCCACACTGTTTCAATGCGTCGCTCGCCATATTCCATTTTACTATCTGGTTGACTAGTGTTTCACATTTCTACTAGTTGACTTGGCCACTTCAAGACTTCGGCTATTCGGCAGCCTGGGCGAACGTCGCGCCTCAATCGCTGACGTGCACGTTGCACAGGTCCAGGTTCGCAGTGCCCGAGCTCCTTGCGAGGCGGGCTGCCCCAAAGTGCAGCGCGGATTCGGTGTTCTTGACCTGCTTCAAAAGAGGAAATCCAGGGGCACCGGCTCGGGAAAAGCAGGATTCCATGTTGAACAATTCCCATAGAGGTGTATAGCCCATGTGTATTGAGTCTGATTGCGCGTCGCTGACGGATATGTGAGCCATTGCTTCTTGTGAGGCGGGTCTTATGTGCAAGGAAAGTGGTGGTGTTTGGGAGCCATTGGATGCAGATCCTCCCCAAGTTGCAGGGCTTTGGGCTTTGTGGTTGGCATCAAGTTCTCCTTGGTTGATTCCCATACCCATGACTAGTTTTTTGGGGAGAGTGCCATAGCCAGAGCCACCGCAGGTCCAGGAGAGTGGCGTTCTCGCACCGGCCTCGGGCAGAGACTTCAGAATGACTCAAGATGACTCATCTCTCTCTACATAATTCACTATTAACATATGCATGCATGTTGCATATTCATACATGCTCATTTGTACAATGTAGATCAGCATGTGCATGGGAAGCTTTCAAAGGGACGGTGCTGCTAGAAACGCACTCATGGGAAGCCGTGCTTCTATGATTGCCTTCTGGTTTTCCTTGCCTATTCTGCATGTTTACACACTTGTCCACTCATTTGCTTCATTATAACTCCATTTTTTGTGGGCCGAGTTGAACCCCTGACGCTGGAAGTGACAACTCAGCGCCCGGCTCGGCAGCTTGATGTAGAAAGCCGTTGTACAGGTTGTGTGTTTAAAGGGACACCGGTTATGTATCCACCGAAAACACGCTGCCCTACTTCCTTCAGTTGTGCTATTCCCCAGAACACATGCTGTTGGCTACGTGTATGTTTCCTCATTGTCGTCAAGTGTGCTAAGCATATGTCTCCGAAAGGAGGTGTTAGATTTTGTATTTGAGGAGAGCACTTTCTTTCTGCTTGTCTGTCGAATTATTCGTATACTATTGCTGATATAGTGTTTTTACAAACCCAATGTTTTAAGTAGATTATTTGCTTCTTTCAATCTACAAGCAACTTGCAATATAGAGCAACACGTTCCTCTGTCGAATCAACAAGCAACACATAATCTTTAGGGCAAAGAACAAAGGAGCTTTTCCTGCTTAAATACACCAGAAGAAAACTAAGCCAGCAATATTCCAATGCCACCTTTGACTTCTTCTGCATAGCCAATACTGTTTGGCTTCTTCATGTCTTATATTGTAAACAAGCATACTCTATAACCATGTCTACGTAGTTGATTGACAATATATTCCTAGGAATTTTATAACATGAGTTCTGTGACTGAATTACATGACACCACATTTACTGTACGTATCATTGGTATTTTATGTATCTCTCTCTCTCTCTCATTTCTCTTTACATATGTATACGCACACCCATTTTGTTGATGAAAGTGCAGATTGACACCTAGTACAGTTAACGCATTATTCCTTTGGACCATTCCATTGCCGAATGTGTCATGGCACTTTCTGCCACACCGTTAAGCCAAAATACGGCACGCAACACTATGAGAGCTCAAGCAAACAACTTGAACCTCAGTATAGTTCATGTGTAATCATAGTGATGAAACCAATGCGTCGAACAGTACATGTATATACGTATGTGATATTTCCTGATCAGGTTTCTCAGGTTTCAGGAAGCAGTTTACCGCTTCCTCAGAATAAACACAACTACACTCCTTGATGGACAACTCAAACATGTTTGTTCCTCTCAATACGTATTTGGCATTGTGTGTTGCCAAAGCTTGTTGATTGTAGCGCATGCTTTTTGGTTTATTGTAAACTCTACACTGAAAGTGTAGAATCAAACGCTGAGCGTGGGTTGCGTAAACACAACGCAGGAAGCCGTCGAAGATGACCGCCACACTGAACTAGTAATTGTTGTGACCCTGCCTCGCTTGAGGATCTCAGCGACTGGGTAGTCCGGCCCTGAGCGGACTGTTTCTCCAGCACTTTACGAAGACGAGGTTCGTTGGTTTGCTCGCGTTTGCTCAGGGAATCCATAGCATTCGGACAATTCCGTCAACTTGAATATAGTCAGCGGTTGTCTAGCGAATGATCACGCCAAAGCGAGGTTGCTTGGAACCTGGCAGGGTTTTTCCGAACTCCGCTCGTGGAGCCGCCCCCTCAAAGTCTGGTGGAGAAAACCCGACGGGAATGAGGATGTTCACGCGGAGGAGGCATGGGAGATCATTCCCCAGGCGCCCAAAGCCAAGGCGAGCGCGCTGGGCTCCCGGCCCCGAAGTGATGCTTGGGGCGGTTTGGGCCAAAAGGACGACTCATGTGTCTACCATTGGTTTCCCTTTGAAGGACTCAGCGGAATTCCCCAAAGGATCCAAATTTGGATGCGATCCCGCTTTTCAAGCATTTTGTTTGGCAAGGAGCGTGGGTTTCGCATTTTTTTGACACGGCCAGGTGGAGATGTCACCGCTTCTGACGCGGACACTTGCGACTTGGCAAGCGGTGAGTCTTTCGTTTTTGTTTCTTCTTCTTTTTCTTCTCCTTGCTTTTTTTTGTTTTGTTTTTTTCTCTATTGTTTTTTTCTTCCTGGGATACTCTGGACAGTCGTCGGATCCTACCTATTGCCAAGTTCAGGGAAATCTCAGGGTGATTCCGACCAACGCCGCTGCCGCATTTTTTTTTGGGTCTGATAATCACGGCAAGTGTGCCGTCAGAATCTGATAGGGAATCCCGAAGCCAACGTTGCGGAAAGGTGTGGGAAATGGGCCGGCTAAAATCGACTTTGCGCTTGCGCTGCAGCAAACCAAGATTCAGATTTGGCCATACTGAATGGCCCTTCACAAAGTAAGGTACAACTAAACGGCGCACAAAGAAAAGGATATTGAACAACAACTTTAGAGACAAAGTAGCACCAACCCTGTAACCTGATGATGTTCAAGATGTTATACACAAATGTAGTTCCAGTACTCAAAGAAACACATCATCTACTGGGGGATCCGGCAGAAAATCAGGATGCAGTGTGTATGTAGTTTGGGGTGACTCCAACTTCCTGACTGAAAGCAAGCAATCTATTCCCTTCCCTACTGAAAGCCAGCAAAATCACAGGCCCAAGGGAACCCGGATGTATTCGCAGAGACCGGACTCGCTGATGCCGCAGGGGTATTTGTATATTCTCGCAACATAGCGCCTGGACGCGATTTGAGTGAAAGCTAACTGTCCCCGTGGGGTCCCATGTGCTACTTCAATCCCATGGGTCTCACAATTAGCTGAAGGTGTTGCATAGCGGGAATTTGGGATGTGCATTGGATCGAGGTCATTTGAGGGTAGGCTCCATCTCGTGCTGAGCCTAGCCAAGGTTTTTTCATAAGGCTCGGCTAAGGGTTGCCGTGATTTTCGGGGCAGACATTGTGGGTTTGAGTGTGCTAGCTAAATGCAGGCAAGCTCTGAATCAAGTTTGCCAGCGATCGGCTCAAGCTGAATGTTGACCTGAAGAAAAGGATGGCACCTGTGGCATTGTCCAACTTGCGGATGATACATTTCGGTGGCGGTTTTGCTCATGGGCCCTCCCTCAAAGCCTCTGGCTAGGTGTGTGAATGATTGGAACACACTGAGACATGCTTGGTGGACTGCCCAGTTGCCCAGTGGTGCCCGAATTTCCGTTTTTTTTCGGGAAGGGTTCCCCTTTAAAGTCAACCAACCAACAAAGGATGCCCTTTTTTCCCCTGGCCACTGGGCATCTGCGACTGTATCACACCCTTTCTTATGATGTCCCAGCTGGTTTTCCAGCTCTTCGATGTCTTTGGCCGAGGCCGAGCTGGACGCAAGGCGGCGGTGAGGCGAGCTTGACGTCCGCCCTGCTCCGCTGCCAGAGGCGCGGCTGAGAGCGCTCGCGCTGCGGCAACGCGGGCGCGCGTGAGGAAGGTGAACAGAACCAAACGCGCACGAAGCAAAACATATGGCCACGCTTCAAAACCAATGGTACCATTTTGGGATAGGTGCACTACCCACTTTAGTCTATTTTAGTGGGGATTGGGATGTTCACTGGGGGTACGGGGTTTTGACCCATGGCCATATATGTACATCGCACACATTTTACAAGGACCGCACGCACTTCTCAAGTATATGTCATCTATATCGTTGTAAGGAATATACCAGCACTCGCAACAACGTACCCGGCTAGTATCATGTCAGTCGAAGCAAGATACCCGCCCATAAGATTTCACGTGAGTAGTGTGCCCCAACTATTGGTGACGTACAATAAGTTTTCTTCCCGAAGGGTCGGAGCTTGCCAACCCAACCGTTTCTTCAAATAATCAAAGCAATCATTTGTTTCTCTTTTTCGCGCTGAGGAAGGCCCTCGTTTGTGACTGCCCCCGCTAAGGGGCCGTAGGTGAAGCCTGTCCAGATTGTGAGAACTTGCGAGAGGCGAAAGGCAGTCAAGTTCCACGAGCGGAGTGCAGAGGAGCCTTCAGAGCCGCGCCCAGGTGAGCGTGAGAGTGGGGTGAACGGCCCGACGGCATGCCTTCAAGTTGAATGCATGTCGTTAGGCTTCAAGTATATGTGCCATAGACTGCCTGCGCAACGGTTCCAGAGTTGCACGAAGTTGCTGGCGACAGTCTTGGCACTTGGCCAGCGACTGAAAGACATGCCCTTGATGTCCTGGAAGCATTACCGGGGCCCCCCTTTGCGGCTTTGACCTCGACCATATTCCCAAGGTAGTCATTTTGCGGGCAGAAGCCGGCTGGGTGCAACTTTGCTTGGAACTGAGCGTGTGTTGGCTGTCCTAGATTTTCTCTTCAGGTAATAGCCTGCTTGTACGAAGTATAGTGGACATATGACCGTGCCAAGGAAGATCTGCTGCATACAGTGGGTGTTCCTGAATATGTGAAACATTGGGCGTTGACTTGGTGGTGGCAGACTTTTGCTTTCATGGACACTGGGATTTTTCTATCTGCACACAGTTGCGTCGGCGGGGCCTCTCTGAACTGTAGCACATGCTTTTGTCGGTGTTTGGCTCAAACACGGCTGTACATGTGCAATGACAGATAACTTGGAAACCATTGCTGGGACACCATAACAGGAAAGAGAGCGAGAGAGAGAGAGAGAGAGACGCAGAACGAGAGATAGAGAGAGAGAGGGAGAGAGCGAGCCAGAGAGAGAGAGAGAGAGAGCGAGAGACGAGAGACAGAGAGAGAGAGAGAGAGAGAGAGAGAGACGCAGAACGAGAGATAGAGAGAGAGAGGGAGAGAGCGAGCCAGAGAGAGAGAGAGAGAGAGAGAGAGAGCGAGAGACGAGAGACAGAGAGGGAGAGAGCGAGCCAGAGAGAGAGCGAGAGACGAGAGACAGAGAGACAGAGAGAGAGAGAGAGAGAGAGAGAGAGAGAGCGAGAGACGAGAGGGAGAGCGAGAGAGACATAGAGAGAGAGAGAGAGAGAGAACGAGAGGGAGAGAGACAGAGACAGAGACAGAGAGCGAGTGAGAGAGAGAGAGAGAGAGAGAGAGAGCATAAGATAGCATGTTTTTCTTTTTTGGCGAGCGATTGAGCCCGATGGATGCCTGGTTCCAGTGCTTCACGCGGTCGGAGAAAGTCGAGGAGCCGCCTGGATGTTGTTACTGACTTGTTTTCCTCTGACTTCCGCTTGCTCTTGCTTTGGCTCTGGCTCTTCTTTGTTGACCTGCCGACATTCAAGGCACAATTCATCAAGTGCACCAAGTCTGCGACCAAGCCCCGGGCATAGGCAGTAGCCGCTCTCCCTCCCTCCCTCCCCTCCCCTCCCCTCCCCTCCCTCCCCTCCCTCCCCTCCCTCCCTCCCTCCCTCCCCTCCTCCCTCCCTCCCCTCCTCCCTCCTCCCTCCCCTCCCTCCTCCCTCCTCTCCTCCCTCCCTCCCTCCCTCCCTCCCTCCCTCCCTCCTCCCTCCCTCCTCCCCTCCCTCCTCCCCCTCCCTCCCTCCCTCCCTCCCTCCCTCCCCTCCCTCCCTCCTCCCTCCCTCCCCCTCCCTCCCTCCCTCCCTCCCTCCCTCCCTCCCTCCCTCTGCGAGGAGAAGGCTGATGTGTGGCTCACGGAGCAGCTGAAGTTCACTCGGGACCAGCCCGGGACCCGGGAGGATTGGGAGCAGGTCCAGATGTTCCGAGGTGTAGCCCTCCGAACGCACAGTTGATTGTTCATCTTACAAAAAACGCGGCGAACCTTTGGGCAGGGTTGTTCAGGAATGTGCAACTGGGGGCTCAGCTAACGGGGGATCTGTAAATCGATTCATTGTGGTGTTTTGGGCTCAGGCTGATGTCGTGGTGGGCTTTTGCTGCCCTTGGGGACCATGGAGCGAATGGAAAGCGGGAACAAGGAATTTGCTGTCTGTCCACTCAACCTCAATGTTTTCATGGTGGGTTTACTTGCATTGTTCAGAGAATCCTTGGAAGGTGAGCGCGGATTCGGCCTGAATTTTTATTCTTGTAGGGTCCAATCCACTTCTGTATGCTCGCCTGCCACTTTCTCTATGTGCAGGCCAGCAGGCTAAGAGCAAGTTCACAAACGGCCACTGTTGTGAGCTGCAAAAGGATCCGGAAGTTCGAAAGAGAAAAGGACAGCCATGAGTATCAGGCTTCTACGCCAAAGTGGGAACAACATGTGCCGCTCATACTGGAAAAGAGGGCGGCGGTTTGTAGGGCCCAAGAAGGGCTAGATGCGCAGAGCTGGCCGAGGAAGAACGATCCATCTCCCCTTTTTCTGGTTCTAGGGAGCCCAAATAGAATGACCCAGAGGCTCCCTGAGATGCGCCATGGGTGTTGAAAACTCGCAGGCTGGACAAAAAGACCCAGCAGTGCGAGCAGTTGGTCAAAGAGAACAAGGACATTGCGGTCTTGGTGGACTGGAGACTCGAGCCACTGAAAGTGGCAGATGGAGTCGAGGGCCTCCCACCAAAGGTCGTTTTGTCCCAGCTCGAAGCCGTCGGGATTCTCGCTTCTCATGAAGAGTTGGAGGTGATCGAAGGTTCTTCCGAGTGATGCATTCTGGGGTGATGCTGTTATTTTGCTGGTGCCAGTCGATACTAGGTACCAGACGTTTCATGTTGATTTCCCATGCAGCCCACCACGTTGGCTTCTGCTCTGTCTCATTGCCAGGCGCATCCATCCCAGCGCCTTACGTCCACCTCCAAGACCCTCAGCTTTGGGTTCCGATCTTCAGGAGCTGGGCGCGGAGAAGGCCCGGCTTTCAGAGCTGCAGGCGAGGCACCAGGAGGAGCGGGGCTCGAGATCGAGCGACCAAGCGAGCGACCAAGCGAGCAACCGACGGAGCGGCCAACAGATCCCATGCGGCAGCGAGCGCGTGTAGCTGTTTGAAGGGGGCCCTCGATTTGCCGACGCTTCGTTTTGGGTTGGGGTATTGTGGCGCTCGTGCCGGGACCTTTCTGAAAGCCTGACGGACTTGCCACTTGTCCGTGAGGAGCTGGAAGCGCTTCAGCAGGACACTCACTCGTCAGGGGCAGTCTGCGGTTGCAGTGAGCAGAATAACTGAAATAATCTTGTTCCTTTTTCTTTTCCCGACAGATAGCGCCAAAGGGATGGCAAAGCGCTAAGAGGCGGTTCCTGATTTGGAGGAAAGGGTGGAGGTGATGCTGTTTGGCGCGATGCAGTTTGCATGTGCAGGATCTCTTCAAAGTAGTTTTTATTTTTTTTGCAGGGGGCCTGCGCAAGGTGCTTGCGCAGGGTTATTTTAGTTATGTCTATCTTCCACAGGGGGCGCGGGGTGCTGGTGCATGTTGCTGGTTGAGTTTGATGGCTGCGACGCTTTGTTTGGCTGTTGAAGTCCAAAGTTTCCTTGGAACCGGCCCAAAGTTAACCCCACCCAACAGCAGCCTGTATAGCAGCCCCACACAAACCCAAGACCCGCCCTCGTTAAGATCCCTGGCAACCCAACACTTGCCCAAAGCCAGCCCCGAGCAACTCTCACCGCAGCCTTCGAGCGGTTCTCAAAGCGGCTTTTTTTGGGTTTCACTCCATTCCTGCTTTTGGAGGGACATGCTGATGATGTCACCTGAATGGACCCAGCAAGGGCATGATATCCCGTCATTTGCAGTGGTAGCTAGTTCAAGGGAGCAGCTTTATTCAGGAACGCCATCGAATGGAATCTCAAGATCTTAATTATTCACGAGCCTCCTGTTGCGTTGATCCACACTTGTGTTGTGCATGCGCGCTGCTGAAGTCAGCCGCTGGTAACCGCCATGTTTGGCTTCGAGGGGTTCCATGTTCGAAGATGCCTTAACAGGGAAACTGCCCTTGGTGGGTTTCCCATTCGACACATTTTCCACGAAATACCAGCTCCAGCATTGAGCAGAGTTGCGATGGTAGCTATGTTGCGGCCATCTGCAAGAGCATCCCCCCTAAAGTTGAATCAATGCTTTGCGCAGGCAATCCTGGATGGAGTATTGAGTCTCATTTGGCTTGAATGCGGAGTTTTGTCAGCTTGCGGTGCCCTGGGATCCATACCAGGATGCTGCCATGTGTGTGTGCCGAGTATTCCGCGCCTGCAAGCAAGTTCGGTTTTAACTGTGGAGCGATCCCCGCAAGATCGTTGAACACAAGGATGCCAACTCAAGTAGATTCGGAAGCCGAAGTCCAAGCCCCCGAGTGTTTTCTGAGTTCAGTCTTTCGGGTTGGTAGCCACCATAGGGCCTCCGTATGTTGGCGCATCAAGAAGCGAGCAGGACGTGGACCGCCTGAACCGGGGGCTGAGCAAGGAGCGAGGGCTGCGGCTCGAGGCGAGGGCGCAAATGAGTGGCCATTTGGGAAGTTCTGTCCCTCCCTGATTGCAGCGGCACTGTGAGCGCTATACGGCAACACATGGACACATATCTGACTGAATGAATTGATTGACACAGAAATCAAGAAATCACTGCGTCTCTATCGTTCGCTTGCATTGTACACAGTCATGCATGAGTATGTGTATCTTCACAAGCGCTTGGGTACTATCAAAACGACCCTACGGGGTTTCATACAGGGTGCTTGTGGTTGAAGAGGGGTCTGCCAAGAGTGGCAGAGCGGATTTTCCTGAGCGGAACAGGTACTCTCCTAACATGAAACCTCCGAAGCCATTACTGGAGCCTCTGCATGTCCGCCTTGAGGCCGAGCGACTGCTTGAAGCCCAAGGGGAGAAACGGGATGAGAAGGCCTGGCTTCGCGGATGGCGCGGCTCGTGACTGGCTTCGCTTTCGACTTATCCGCGGAACCAGTTTCCCTCTCGAGACGGAGCCGTCGATCGAGCACCCTTCAGGGTTGACTATTGTTCTCTGCAAGGGATCCTGCTCTATCTTGCTGGTTCCATGGGCAGGGACTGAATCCCTGAACTGAATCATGCTTAGTTTCTCAGGGGATCCCCCCTAAGAACCAGCAAGTTTTGCCAGTCTGGCTCCAGCTCCTTTTTGCCTCTGAACCGTCCTTGGTTTCCTTTGATAGGTTCACTCCCACCCCCCTTCTTTCAACCCAAGGTGGACAAAATACCCCATTCGTTTCTCGGATCCACTTGTGAATTCCCATAGAGGAGCAGGACTCCAGGGACTTTGTCTCAAAGTCCCTCTGGGGCGGGGGTGGGGGATGGGTGGGTGGTGGAGCTGGTGCTCGTTTTTTCCATGTCCACATACAGTCTTTCTCAGTGTGCTTGGGCCGTCCTTCAAATGCCTGGGGCGTGCTGAAGTCGGGGACCCACATGTTTGGTTAAACAGTTATGACTTCCATGCGCCAGCGAGTCATGTTGCCCAGACATTGGGAGCATAGATTCAAATTGACCCCCTCCACGCCATATTATTTGTCCCCAGCTTTGGCCCTTTGCGGTTCTGCGTGGGCTGAGTTTTGGTGTCGGATGAGCCTAAGGGCTAGGGAAATCATGAATATAAGGCACCGTCCTGACTCCAAGTTTCCCTGAGTTTTCCGCGTCCGTCATGACATCCTCCAAGTTACCCTCTTGTGCTTGAGAGAGACCTCCGCCGGAACCCCGGGCTCGTCCTCCGCAGGTGCAGCTGCTCCAAGAGGAGCTGCGGAACCTGAGCGATGGCCTAGAAGCGAAGGCGCAAATTCGCGGGAGCAAACGGCGGGGAGGTAGCCCAGCGAAGAAGTTGCGGAGTTTTCAAACTGATCGGTTGGGCTGGGGGTAAGTTCCGGAATGTGCATTGGCTTTTTAGAATTGTTTGTTGGGTTTCGTTTCGCTTCGTTTCGTTTGGTTAGCTTGCTTGCGGTCTCTGTCCCTCTCTCTCTCTCTGCCTGCCTCTGCCTGCCTGCCTGCCTGCCTGCCTCTGCCTCTGCCTCTGCCTCTGCCTCTGCCTCTGCCTCTGCCTCTGCCTCTGCCTCTGCCTCTGCCTCTGCTGCCTGCCTCTGCCTGCCTCTGCCTGCCTCTGCCTGCCCTGCCTGCCTCTGCCTGCCTCTGCCCCTGCCTGCCCTGCCTGCCCTGCCTGCCTCTGCCGCTGCTGCCTGCCTGCCTGCCTGCCTGCCTGCCTGCCTGCCTGCCTGCCTGCCTGCCTGCCTGCCTGCCTGCCTGCCTGCCTGCCTGCCTGCCTGCCTGCCTGCCTGCCTGCCTGCCTGCCTGCCTGCCTGCCTGCCTGCCTGCCTGCCTGCCTGCCTGCCTGCCTGCCTGCCTGCCTGCCTGCCTGCCTGCCTGCCTGCCTGCCTGCCTGCCTGCCTGCCTGCCTGCCTGCCTGCCTGCCTGCCTGCCTGCCTGCCTGCCTGCCTGCCTGCCTGCCTGCCTGCCTGCCTGCCTGCCTGCCTGCCTGCCTGCCTGCCTGCCTGCCTGCCTGCCTGCCTGCCTGCCTGCCTGCCTGCCTGCCTGCCTGCCTGCCTGCCTGCCTGCCTGCCTGCCTGCCTGCCTGCCTGCCTGCCTGCCTGCCTGCCTGCCTGCCTGCCTGCCTGCCTGCCTGCCTGCCTGCCTGCCTGCCTGCCTGCCTGCCTGCCTCTGCCTGCCTCTTCCTGCCTGTGCCTGCCTCTCCCTGCCTCTGCCTGCCTGCCTGCCTGCCTCTGCCTGCCTCTCCCTGCCTCTGCCTGCCTCTCCCTGCCTCTCCCTGCCTCTGTTTGCCTCTTTGCCTGCCTCTGCCTCTGCTGCCTCTGCCTGCCTCTGCCTGCCTCTGCCTGCCTCATTGTACATGTTTAACGCAGCGCTGTCAAAATGCGTGGCCGACTTCAAAAACATGAGCGCAAATTGATGAGACAGAACATATGACAAAAGCCTGGAAGAATCTAGCAAACTCCCCGAGGTTTGCCATCAATTGATTTTGTTCGCTGGGGTTCGATATATTTGACACTCCTGAAGCCCCCTCTGCCTGCCTCTGCCTGCCTCTGCCTGCCTCCGCCTGCCTCTGCCTGCCTCTGCCTGCCTGCCTGTGTGCCTGCCTGTGTGCCTGCCTGCCTGCCTGCCTGTCCGTCTGTGTGTGTGTGTGGTTTGCTTTGTTTTGTTTGACATGTTTCTGCTTGTCGTTAGGAAGAGGAGATGCTGGACATCCAATTCAGCATGGTGGAGCTGCAGAATCGTTGTTTGGACCAGGGCGCCGGGAGGCCCAGCGATTGGGACGCGATATGTGGAGCGTCACCGAGAGGGTTGCGAAGTGTATGACGCGCATTCCTACAAACTTTGAATGACAAATCAAATCTATGCACTGGTGGTTCTTCCGTTCGCATCCCTGAGAATCAGTGTTGAGGATTCTCTTTCACGAAAGCCGGGTGCATTATTCTGCACCAAGATCCCTTCCCTCCGTGTGTGTGTGTATATGTAAAAGGCATCCCAAGTATTGTTCTCCCAGGCGCGCGAACTGCTGCAGGGCTCCGTGGTTGGAGCTTATGAATCCACATAGAACAACCATCCGGGAAATGCCTCAGGCAAGAGCTTCATACATGCTCTTTTTGTTCTTCTTCGGACCATGCACCCCATGCCAGGTTGTGTGACAGGTCGAGTTCATGGGTTCGAAGGCGACCCGGGCGACCGGCTCCCGCCTCTCGGGGACTCGGGCCCGGCCCAGGCGCTGGTGGAGGAGAACGCGGATGCCTTCCAAAAGGCCTCCGAGGAGTTGGCGGAGAAGGAGGAGGCGCGGGAGGAGTTGCCAGTCGAGCCATGGGAAGATATGGGAAGCGTTGATATGGCCTCAAGGGAGTGATAGAAGAAAGGGGTGCTGTTGTCTGGCTGTTTGGGAGGGTCAAACACTGTGGCTCATGTTGTCATTTCAAGAGGTTTCTAACTTGGAGGATAGTCTTGCAAAACCTCCATGCTAGTCCCTCGCACTTTCATTGTTAGAAAGAGGCTCTTTTGAGCCCCCAACTTGGGCGACCACTTGAGATTCGTGGTAGGGTGCCACCGAAGGAAAGCTGCATGCGGAGGCTTCCTGAAGGCATCCATTGGCAGAGGAGATGCACCCTTCCCATACCCAAAGGGATTCCGCTTTGCCTGACCTTGGATGTTGCACCTGGCAACAGCCTCCCTGCAAAAAGGGGCTGTTGAGCAGCGTCATTTAGGATGCATGAGCGATTTTTGGACCAACTCTCTCACTTTTGACCTGATAATTTCTTGCAAGTGTGTTTGGCTGTGGATCTCCAGCGCAGCACAGTTGCGGCTTTCAACACGTTTTCCTTGGAACTGTTTCGGCTGCTCTGTTCCTGCGAGGCCAGGGCGTGGGTAAAAGAAGAGCTGAGTGCAACACATTTGCTTAGAGGCACTGTTTTGGCTGTTCTGTTGTTAAACATAGGCCAGTGTGCAGAAGAACATGTGCTCTAAAATCAACTCTTGGATTCATCTCGATGAACGTTGCAGTCGAGAAGCTGGAGAGAAGAGACTGCGGTTTGCTTGAATATGACAAAGCAAACTGGCCTTGTTGAAAGCAATCGAACGCACCATTGCAGGCGTCCTTTGACAAAGCCACAGTGGACATGGCTATGAGTCAAAGTGACCCCTGGTAGGCTAAGCAACGGTAGAGTTGCTGGCCGTGGCCGGCTCAGGCCCTGGAGATGTCCATCCAGAAGCAGCAGGAGTGCAAAGTTGGAGTGAGCTCGCACCGTTTCCCCCAACCCCCCCCCACCAATTGCCAGTTGTTTGAGCGCAGGCGTGCCAAGAGATTCAGGCCTGTGCTTCAGGCAACCCGTTGTCAGATGTGTAGGCAGCTTGTGCACGACGGCCGTATGATGGCGTAGGCCCGAAATTCCGTTGCCTTTCGGAGCACAGCAGGAAATGATGTCACAGATGAACATCGCTTCTGCCAAGCTGCAGGGTCAGGCAGAGGGCATGACTGGTTTTTGGCAGAGAACCTATCCGAACAAAATCCTTCTTGCTAAACAACGGAGTCACAACCCAAAGTTGGCAGCCGAGTTGAAAGTTTTCTGCGGAGATCTTTCAACTCGCTTGAGCGAAGAAGGGTTGGGGGTCCAAGTCATCGTTTGGCCTGGCTTGAGCCAGCAAAACTCAGATCTGGAACTTCTGAATGTTTGTCCATGGCAGCCATGGCAAACTGCGGTTTCATACACACACACACACACACACACACACACACACACACACACACACACACACACACACACACACACACACACACACACACACACACACACACACACACACACACACACACACACACACACACACACACACACACACACACACACACACACACACACACACACACACACACACACACACACACACACACACACACACACACACACACACACACACACACACACACACACACACACACACACACACACACACACACACACACACACACACACACACACACACACACACACACACACACACACACACACACACACACACACACACACACACACACACACACACACACACACACACACACACACACACACACACACACACACACACACACACACACACACACACACACACACACACACACACACACACACACACACACACACACACACACACACACACACACACACACACACACACACACACACACACACACACACACACACACACACACACACACACACACACACACACACACACACACACACACACACACACACACACACACACACACACACACACACACACACACACACACACACACACACACACACACACACACACACACACACACACACACACACACACACACACACACACACACACACACACACACACACACACACACACACACACACACACACACACACACACACACACACACACACACACAACACACACACACACACACACACACACACACACACACACACACACACACACACACACACACACACACACACACACACACACACACACACACACACACACACACACACACACACACACACACACACACACACACACACACACACACACACACACACACACACACACACACACACACACACACACACACACACACACACACACACACACACACACACACACACACACACACACACACACACACACACACACACACACACACACACACACACACACACACACACACACACACACACACACACACACACACACACACACACACACACACACACACACACACACACACACACACACACACACACACACACACACACACACACACACACACACACACACACACACACACACACACACACACACACACACACACACACACACTTTAAGGAGGCAGGAAGCGGGTAGGTTGCATCACAGTGACGACAGCACCCTAGGGTCGAGGGAAGATAGCGACATGTATTCTCCAAACGTCCTTTGTTGGTTTGCGAGCTAGATAGTTGGGTGAAGGTTGGTTTGCTGGCGAGCCCGAAGCCGAAGTTATGCTGAGGTGTTCCAAAAAAGAAAACATCAACAAAACACGCTGCCCTGCCGCGTTTCGTCATCTTGGCGCAGCCGGAGTTCCGTCGTTTTGCACGCTGAAGCCGGGTGTTTCTTTTGGCGGTTTTCGGGGCGCCAGGTGCGGCAGCTCACGGGCGAGCTCGAGCTGAGCAAGGCTGGGGCCTCGCAGGGCCCCGCCAAATTCAGCGGAGAACGTCGAGTCTCATGTTTTGTTCGAGTGTTTGGCGATTTGGCGATTTGCATCCCGGAATATTCCAACTACAGCTCCTGTACAGATGGCTGGTGTAGGGGGTCTCGTGTGCATGACGATAGTGATTCACTTGGGAAATCTTTGGGGGTGCGACCTTGACTATCTTTCCAACAAAATCACAGCCGCTTGGCTGGTTGGTCGGTTGGTCGACTTGTTGTTTGGCTGGCTGGTTGGTCGGTCGACTGGTTGGCTGGCTGTTTGGCTGGTTGGCTGGTTGGCTGGTTGGCTGGTTGGCTGGTTGGCTGGTTGGCTTGTTGTCTGGTTGGCTGGTTGGCTGGTTGGCTGGTTGGCTGGTTGGCAGGTTGGCAGGTTGGCAGGTTGGCAGGATGGCTGGTTGGCTGGTTGGCTGGTTGGCTGGTTGGCTTGTTGGCTGGTTGGCTGGTTGGCAGGTTGGCAGGTTGGCAGGTTGGCAGGTTGGCAGGTTGGCTGGTTGGCTGGTTGGCTGGTTGGCTGGTTGGCTGGTTGGCTGGTTGGCTGGTTGGCTGGTTGGCTGGTTGGCAGGTTGGCAGGTTGGCAGGTTGGCAGGTTGGCAGGTTGGCAGGTTGGCAGGTTGGCAGGTGGCTGGTTGGCAGGTTGGCAGGTTGGCAGGTTGGCAGGTTGGCAGGTTGGCTGGTTGGCTGGTTGGCTGGTTGGCTGGTTGGCTGGTTGGCTGGTTGGCTGGTTGGGTGGTTGGCTGGTTGGCTGGTTGGCTTGTTGGCTGGTTGGCTGGTTGGCTGGTTGGCTGGTTGGCTGGTTGGCAGGTTGGCAAGGTTGGCAGGTTGGCAGGTTGGCAGGTTGGCAGGTTGGCAGGTTGGCAGGTTGGCAGTTGGCTGGTTGGCTGGTTGGCTGGTTGGCAGGTTGGCAGGTTGGCAGGTTGGCAGGTTGGCAGGTTGGCAGGTTGGCAGGTTGGCAGGTTGGCAGGTTGGCAGTTGGCTGGTTGGCTGGGTGGCTGGTTGGCTGGCTGGTTGGCTTGTTGGCTTGTTGGCTGGTTGGCTTGTTGGCAGGTTGGCAGGTTGGCTGGTTGGCTGGTTGGCTGGTTGGCTGGTTGGCTGGCTGCTTTGTCGCTGCTACATATGCTTGTTTGTTCGTTCGTTTGTTGGTTTGTTTATTCGTTGAGGGTTGAACGGTACAACCCTCCCCGAGGTTTGGATTATCGGTCTCGATTCCAGGCCGCGCAGGGGGAGGCGCAGGCGGCCCGCGTCAGGCGGGTCGATTCCGGTAGCGAGAGGAGCGGTGCGATTGGGTTAAGGAGCGGATCTGTTCGCTCGAAAAAAACACGTTTTGTTTGTTAGAGCTCACGGGAGGCTTGAGCCACTTTGTTTTTTTTTTCTTCTTCTTCTTCTTCTTTCTTTTCTTCCCAAGTTCGTTGTACAAGGGTGCAGGGTGAGATGCTATGAGGCTGACCAGCTTGCTGACTGACTGACGGACTGACTGGCTGACTGGCTGTCTGGCTGGCTGACTGTCTGACTCATGACTGCCTGACTGACTGGCTGGCTGACTGTTTGAGTGACCGCTGTTGGAGCCCCAGCAAACACTAGCAGAACCTCAATTGTTCTCGAACAGGCTCTTTTGTTCGATCATGCCTAGGGGGATGACTTCTAGGCAAGCTTGCAATCAAAGAAGTGCGGAAATAATGCCCAAACTAAAAACCATGTAGGTTAAAAGGGATCTCCCTTTGATTTGTGCAACTTTGCCCCTTTGCCCGGCATCCATGTTCATTTTCCCTCGTGTCCTGTCCAAATGCATGACCGCTTCGGGTCCGGCAGTGGTTCAAGTGCATCATGCAGGAATTTCTTTCTGCCTGCTTTTGCTTGAGAAACTGCAAAGCCCCCTGACCATAAGCTTGTTGAATCCTGAAGATGCCTCGATTTCGCTGCAAAGCCCAGTCAACGTCACCAGAAGGGGGATGTTCATGAAGTCACATACTTCTGGTTCTTCCTCATCCCTGTGGTCACCCATAGCAGACTGAGCTTACTCTATTTTCGGTCTCCATCCCTCCGTTTCGCTGGGTGGCGTCGAAGTTCTCGCCATGGCGATGGCGTTGCGCGCCGCGTACTTCCGCCCTGGACGAGCAGCTGTGGAGAACCGTGCCGCCGTGCTGGGAAAGCGAAATTGGCCTTTCGAAGATTACCAGGCGCCCGAGGTGTTTGGTCGGGGAAGTGACTCAAGCCTTCAAGGTGCCCAACATCCACCGGCCGCAATTCCCAACAGAGTGTGCGGAGAAGCACAGTTGGCAAGCACAAGGGCAAAACTTCGGGGAGCGGGCGGAGTCGGAGCGCCTAGAATTGACTGACTTGCAGTCCACAACCTCTCAACAGCTGGGAATACCCCCGCCATAGATCCCTGAGACTAACCATTTTCTTCAAAATTCGCGTCGGCCCCTATGATTTTCGGGGAGTCCCTTGCGTCAAAAAAGGGCAGGATTTTGGTCTCGCCTAAGCTCAGCAGTTCCCAGTATCTCAAGAATCGAGCTGCTCTTCAGTGATATGAGGTGTCCGTTGATGAAAGCACCCAATCGTTCCTGTTCTGTGGGACGTGATTTTGATTTTTGCTGACGCTTCTGGTGGCATATTTTTGAGCGTTCTTCTCAGCTTTTTGGCGGGCGGCCAAACATACGATCACAGCAAAAAGGGCATTTGACAGCGGTTGCGTTCACTCTAGGAAAAACCGCTCCTACACTTCAAACAACCTGGTGTTCAGACTGCGAGTCAGGATACTGAGTGAACGTTCCAAATCCATCAATCAGGATAGTTTTGAGGTCCTCATATGCTCTTTTCCCATCCCATACCCTGGGAGGTGTCAGTGGAGGGCGGCGGCTGCTTCAGCAAGAGATTCATCTACGAGGTCCGACTGAAGATCAAACTTCCATAGGTGAACGGTGACGATCGATGAAAATCTGACACGGCTGAGGGCTAGCGAGTCTTACCAGGGCTTGGCGCGTGGCAGACTCTTTTAGGCCCACGGCAAATTCATGCCAGAATCCATGGGACTGTCATATGTACATAGCCTCAAATCACCCTCTACGCCGTCGCATCAATGGGCGAGTTGATCCGCAGCCGTGAGTCGAGTTCCTCTCCCCGAAGCCAGCCAGGACTTCCCGCCTGCCTGCAAGACCTGGTGACGCCCGAGCGGTGGCAAAGCTTCGTGATCAGCGCCAATGAGGCCTTGACGAAGATGAGCCCCTGGGAGCGAGCGGGGAACTTGAGCTGAAGTGGTGAACGTTTTTCCAAGGCAAAACTCGGAGAATCCGAGGTTTTGTTTTTTAGACATATGTTTGGGTGTTTCTTTGTTTTTCTTTCCACTGTGGGAAATCGGTAGTCTGGTGCCATTTCATAGGGATTGGATTGACACTGATCGTTTGGAGGATATCGTTACCCAGTTCCAAGGAATCCGATGACCGGGCCCCTTCCCAGACTCAGATGCGATCAGCGCATCTCAGGAACTACATGGTCATCGCCTGCCGCTTCGTCCAATCAGACATGCGGAAAGAGAGAGCGAGACATCCGTTCGGGTTGGTGGATGTGCTCATTCCTGCCGGGTGCCAGGAATCTCTTGCAAACATCACTCAATGAGTCAAAGCGACAACTCGCAGCACCCAGTTCGGTTGGTTTCTAGACCCTTGCCATTGGTTGACCATTCCAATTGCCATCCTTTGGGTGGTGCTGGCTTGAACTATAGTCAAGAGACTAAGCTTCCCCGTGCCCATTAACCAATTTACAAACATGTTTCGTGTATCCCTCCTCAACCTCACATTCGCGTGGTAGCGTTTTCACATGCCATGCTTTGTGTGTGTGTGTGTGTGTGCGCGCATTCGGGCCCAGATGCGCTGGGAGCGTATACCCCCTCAGATCAGTGTGGAAGTGGCACATGTTCCGGTGAAGACGACCATGGCAACCTCTAGTTTTGAAAAGATTCTGCATAGCCTCCACGCATGCTGTTGGGAAAGTAATACCTCTTGGTTTACGCAACAGAACACCTAGCTCCAGGCTTGCTTTTCTTGAAAATGAACAAATCATAAAACAATGGCTACACACGTAAACCAGACATGCATGTACAGATATAATATCAACCGTCCACATGACGCCCGGCTTTTTTTAGTTTCTCTCTCAGGCATTTTCGCTATGCTCATGGGCATCCTCATCGGCATCGTCCTGAGCTTCGACATGGTGGCCATGGCCATTGCCATGGGCAGCGGCGCCGCGCTGGCGCTGCTGGGAGCCTTGGGTCGAGACCGACCTGGTCGGCCCGGTGAAGGTTTAGTCGGAGGTACTAAACCCGAAGGGGTCTAGCAGGTCTGCTACACTTTTTGTGGCTTCTTTCTGTCCTTTTTTTTTGGGGGGGGGAGTGTTCGGTGGTTTTAGTAGATCGATTTTGCGCTGGAAGAATTCCAGCTTCTATTTGTCTCGCATGTGGTGTAGATGGGAAGGTTTCCTGTTGTTCCCTGGATTCCCTAGGATGTGTGCCAAAGGGGAGGGAACAAACAGGCCGTTGAGAAGTGTTCGTTCTTGAGAAGTGTTCCCTTGCGCATGTTGGAGCCTCCGGCCAATGCGGCAGCCCGGGATCAGCTGAGGATTCTTTGTGCTCCAGTGCTTTGTGAGGAACATGGAGCGGATGCACATGGACACGGTGCACATGCTATGCGCTGAAGCTGCTTGGAATTGGTGCTGTTGCTAGTGATAGAGATTGCGGAGATGGGGGTACAATACACGTGCTTGGTGCTTCGCCAGGCAATCAAAAACTTATTCCCCCAACGATCTGCATAAAAGTCAGAGCTTGCTGAGACACACACGCATTTTTCGGGTTGAGACAGACGCTAGTCCTTGATCTAATCTGGCGGGAAACCGACAGAAAATTGGGTTTTGGAATGGCCCAGATTCTATTCAACCGACTTGACTATAGTTTCAAGGGCTGTATCACCTCAAGGACCGTTGGACTGAGGTTTCTCAAGAAAGTGACAATCTGATCATGCAGTGGCGCAAAGCCCAACGTTGCCTGGCCAGCGAGAGATTGTGCGATTCGGAGAGGGAAGTGTTTCCGCACCCGACAGGAAATAATGATTGGGTAATGCAGTGCATAATCAGTGACTTTAAGTCTGGGTTATCCCTAGAAGACGCGTGTCAAGAACTGTCACTTGACAGTTTACCGACCCATTTAGACTATTCACAGAGACCATGATCAAGCCGATGTTCGGGATTCTAGCAAGATGCGGCCCGGAAAAAAACAAGAAGAAAGAGAAAAAGAGACCACAAAGACCAAAAGCAGGCGCCCCTAGTTTCGAGGTTGGGGTGCGGTTTACCAAAGTCGTTTCGCTTTCTTGATCTTCCATGTCGCACTGTCGCGGTTCATAAAAGGCGACCACACCCTCACAGATCCCCAATCTTTGGGCTAAGTTGCCCCGTGGCTTGTCGTCGGACTGGGGCCACACCCTCGGGTTTTTTTGTTGGTCCGGGGTGGCCCAACCCCAACTTTTGAGACCGTGGTGGCAACCATGAGATGCCGAAATCCGCCTGTTCGGGTGGAATTGTGAGTGGACACAAGCCTAAAGTGAGTCGGAATGGGGGCGAGGGAGAGGGAGAGCGAGAGAGAGAGAGAGAGAGAGTGAGATAGAGAGAGGGAGAGAGACACAACAGGACATGGAATGCTAGAGATGAGCCATTGTTCCACCCTGCATGGACTGTCCGCGCTCAGGGTCATGCAACTTTCCGTTTGCTTACGGTGACAGCCAAAATCAAAGAAATCTGCCTCAGCATTCGTCCCGTCGCCAAAAGTAATAGTTGTGTTTCTGGTCCACATTGAGTGGACCCTAAAATAAGATTCCGGACAAGAGTGATCCCAGACATGTTCATCGGTGATGAATATTCATCAGTGATGGCCGTGTCCAGGCAACAACAAACAGCTGCTGAAAGCACCGAGTTTGACACATGAAGGGACCCTGAAAGCCCAGCGGTTGAAAGAAAAATTTGGGGAGAGACCACCTGCGAACCTGAGACCTCCAACCTTTGTCTTGATGTTGGGACTCTGCCCTGCAAAGCGGGATCCGGATTCCCATGACTTTGAGGGAGTTCCCTTGGCTCAAAGCAAAAAATCCCTCGCTGAGGTCAAGCTTTCCACCATGCCGACTTTACAACGAAGGGAATTCCCTGGACCAAACACTTCAATGTGATAGTTTTCCGCCATGGCCAAACCACCAGACAACCCATCCTATCGCGACCTCTGCTGCGTTGCATCCAGTGCAATGGCAACCACAGCAACAGACAACAAGCCACGACACTGACAACAAACAGCGACACCCAAAAATGAACAAACACTATGACAACAAACACAAGAAGCAATGACACACACACACACAGACAACACAGACAGATGCCAAACATAGCTGCAGCACATCTCGCCAATGGCCTTACTCAGCGGTCCCGCCAGTGGCCTATCATGACAGACAACAAATATTTGACGCGCATGCTGGCAACACCAAGCATAGCCACAATACACAGCACTTGCCGCTACAACAGAGGGGGAAGTCACAAACAACGGGAACACGAAACATTACCACAACACATTGCAATGCTTAATAACACACCAGCACAATCCGTCTGTTTGTTTGCGTGCTTGCCTGCCTGCCTGCCTGCCTGCCTGCCTACCCGCCTGCCTGCCTGCTTGCCTGCCTGCCTGCCTGCCTGCCCGCCATTGCACAACTCAATCAAAACTGCGCTCATGAGTTAGAATAGGACACACGACAGACAATGACACACACACACACACAATGAAGGCACCAAGCGTAACAACACTACACCATGGCTCAGGGGTGCCTTGCCAGTCACCCCAGCCCCAGTTGCCCAAGCAGTGCTTCTTGGTGGAGTGGGATAGCTCGAAACAAAGAATTATTTGTCTGTACGTATCACCTTCAACGGAGTGCAAGCACTTTAGATGGAGATATAAATCGCAGATTGTGATATCACCGTCCACAAGCGAGGTATCTATTTGTTTGCGTCATGTTCCATATTGGTTCATGTGCTTGTTGCAGCCTTTGGCGACTCGGATGACTGGGAGGCAAGTCTAAGGCACTTTCAGCAGACCTGGCGAGACTGGGATTGTTCTGGATATTGTTGTCCTTCTGAATGGGGAGATGGATCATCTCGTGCTTTCTGAAGCGAAATCAGACTTCTTGGAGTGGCTTTGTATTCCCAAGCGGACAAAGTCTGGATCTTTGCATCCCAGCGAGTGCAAGGGAGCAGTATGGGAACCATCCCCCACGATCTCGCGTTCACCATGAGGAGCCAATGATGACGCCCGGACTAGGATTGCTTTGATCCAGTTTCGCTACCTGACGAGGGGTCAGCAGTGGCAATTGACGTACCATAGGGCCTCGTGCGACAGATTGGGGTGTCCGCCTCTTGCCTTTCGCTGTTGGGAATTTCTCTCCTTTATCATAGTCACGCTGAACCCGAATCCCCTTTTGGGGATGGGTCAATGCAGAATTTCGGCTGAGGTGGAGATTGCTGCTACGAGCTCAACATGCGCATTTATGTGCCTTCTGAGCCACCCTGAGGGTAGCGTGATCAGTGCAGGATGTTGATGTTGGGACGGGGATGGACACCCATCCCAAAGTGTACCGGACCAACTGACCACGTGGAACCCCGGAGAAAAACGACTAAAGCTGGTCTTCTCGCCAGGTTTTCAGGATCCATAGCTTAAATTGGTGAAACCCCAGTCCTTTTCCCACATTCTGAGGTCTTGACAGCTGCCTGCTGAATCTCGGCATCGGGGGTACAGGTCAGTGAGTCAAAGATCAAACTCTTTTGTTCATCAACCTCAACAAACGGTCACACCGAAATTTGAACGATGTTGAGTCTGAATATGGAAGGATGCTACCGCTCCATATATGTAAGTCCACCAAATCCCCAACCAGGTGGATGCCCTGTGCCAAATAGATAGAACGAGTTGCCAACATACATGCCGTTGAGGGCATACACACGTTGATGTGGTTTTCCTGGGGTCACAGCATCCGAAGGCACAAGACGGTGTAAAAGTCACCAGGAGTGCCGTCCCAAGCGCAGAGCGCGGAAGTTCCGTTTGTTTCACTTCTTTTGTCCAGATCGGACGACGTGGGTCCACGGACTCAGCACTCGGATGTAGGCAAAGCCTGGATCCGTAGATCAGGCACTGTACCTATCACGGGGGCCAAGAAATGCCGCCCTAAGGGCTCCATCAACTGAAAAGTCCTGCGTGGCCGCGTGCGGGCCAAGGCACAGAGGGGCCACGGATGACTTGGTGTCGAAGGGATTCGATCGAAGCCTTTTCAGTCCTTTTGTATCCGAAGACTTTAGGTGGACGGGACCCAGGCAGCCAATGCAGACGGAAATGTGGAACAACATTTTGTCCTGACATCTTCAAGAATCTCTTTTTTTGCAGCATCGATTTGATGTTCGCCGGTGGCTGACCAGACTGCCTTGATGTCTCAGGCTGGAGGAGGAGAAGGAAGCGCTGCGCGCCGAGTTGCAGCAGGTGCGCAGCCAGGCGCGAAATCGCTCGCCGAAAAGGCGCCATGGCAGCGCTCTTCTTCCGGAAGTGTCCGACATTTCCAGCATCATCACATAAGAGTTGCCCAAAATAGGGATACCCCCATTTTGTAACTTTCCCCTTTAGGGAAAATCAAAGGGCACCGTGGTCCCAAGTAGGGACCCTGTCTTTTTGATTTGAACAGCGACAGGGCCAAGGTAGACGCTTTTGAGGACCGACATTCAACCACGCAGGAAGGGTCTCTAGACCCTTCGCACGGACACCGGACGGTTTCTTCGCTCAATGGTGCGAGGATCAAATAAGTTCATTGTTTCGTTCATTGTTTCGTTCCCTGCCGTTGTTTCGTCCCTCGCAGAAATGTGAGGCAATGAAGAAAGAGTTACCGGAAGGATTAGCGTCAAAGACCGACGGGAGAGGGAGAGGGAGTGCAAATGCCATGTGCCAAGTCAAGCAACATGAAGCAACCGTGTGAAAGGTTGGCTGTTGCAGGTAGAGGCCGCTTTTCCACCCGATTGCAGTAGACTTGAAAGCAATCTGGCACCCTGCCAGCTGTTTGCCCGAACTGACAGAGAGTCACACAAAAGTTATCTAACTTCAAGAGTGTAACACAGGCACACAAAAGTTATCCAACTTCAAGTGTGTATGACTTAGGCTCAAACAAATCCATGGCTCTTGAGCCTTGGTAGCAAAAGGATTTCCTTCGAGTCGGCCGGGCTGGGCTTCGGGTGCTTCCGCCACTGTTCTGCGCCGGTCAGGCGGCGGTGGATCTGCAGCACGCCCAAGAGCGGATGCGGCGCCAGGAGCGGAGTCCCTGGGAAGTCAGGAAGTCGAAGGACCTGTTTTTCTTGGGAACATAGCTTCCATTTGCTTAAGAATGTTTTGTTTCTTCCTATTTTCTTCTTCTAAATACAAAACATAAAAAACTATATTTTTTCCCTGTTGGGTTTAAAGGGAAACTATCACCACTGGATTTTTTTTTTCCAAGGGGCCTGAACCAAATAGAAGATTGGTGTCCTTTTGGGTTGGTCTGGTTGGAAAAATAGAGGGCCCTGGTTTAGTTGGTGCTTCAATCATCTACCAGACCCAGCTATTTTTCCAAAAATGACACATGCTTGGGAAGCTGTGAGGGAATCCCAAATCCGATGGATATGACAGCAGCCTTTGCCAAGAAGAGACAAGTGATCCATAAGCCGCCCAATTCAGTCCTGGCTCTCTTTTTTTTGTTGCAGCTTGCAGGGTTTTGCTGAGGACGGCAACAACAAGGAAGATTTTTGAGAAGTTGGATTCGATTCGGGGTACATTTGTCTTTCAACTCTACACGCCGGTGCTTGTTTCCCCCCCCCCCCCCGGAAGATCGAGTGCGGTGAGGAGGTGGAGGCTGAGGAGCAGCGAACGCTGGTCCAGAGAGATCTCCAGGCCATTCAGAGGGTCAGTGCATTTCACGCGAAATGCGAAATGGGAGCCGTCTGACTCCAGAAGGTTGAACGCTTCTTGTCAAGCCCCCAAAGCGGTACCCCCAAAAAATCAGAAACAAGACACAACCAAAGGGGTGTGTCATTTTTAGGAAACTCTAAACCGCCAAAGAAAAACAAAAGCGCAAGTGGATTTTGGTTTCCCTTAAGCGCCGCCAAGCAAGGGTACCCTCAAAAAAGACGGAGAGTGCGCCAGGCGCTGATGAGACAGGCTGCCGAGGTGACGTGGCGAGGTTTGAAAAACATGACCATCACGCGGGAGAGGGCAAAATCAGCGTTGACTCGTGACTGGAGATGGTGCATTGGACCAGTGTCGACTGAACAGATGCTTGGTGGGAGTTGGCTACTGGTTGTGTTGTCAGCCCATAGATTGCACAGAGCTAGCCTTGCTGATGGCTTGGAATGAAGTAAGCTGGGAAGTTGGCCGTGGCAGTTCGGGTGAAACCCGAAGAGTTTCACAAACTTCCCATTTCCCGAGCATGGCCCCTTAAAGCCTACCTTATCGGACACCTACCTGGCAAATGGGCGCAGAGTAAGGCTGTGGGTGAGTAAGAGCGAATGTCCTTTGAGGGCACCCAACATGTGATTATGCTTTTTTGGGGAAGGGAAATCACGGGAAACACCACCATGTATTATTATGATTATTATTACTATTGTCATTATGTGTATCAATTTTATATATTTTATGTATTCAGACATTAATATGATTGACTTTTATGATTATCATTATCATTATCATTATTATTATTATCATTACTATTTATTATTATATATATAATTATATTATTTATTTATTTATTTATTTATTTATGTATTTATTTATTTATTTATTTATTTATGTATTTTGTTTATTTATTTAGTATCTTTATTTATTTATTGATTTAATTATTTATATATGTATTTATGTATTACCGCAGTTGTGTTTTATTTATGTGTTATAGTTAGTATCATTATCATCACCATTATTATCATTCTTACTATGTACTATCATTTTATTCATTTACATATTTATTCATGTATGTATTTATTAATATCATTATTACTATTTATTTGTATTGTGTTTATTTATTCTTATTACTTTTTATTTTTTTTCTGTTTATCTATTTATTTCTTTCTTTCTTTCTTTCTTTCTTTATTTATTTATTTATTTATTTGTTTGTTTAATTATCAGTATCTCTGTTATTGTTATTATTTTGTATATCTAGATATATTTGTTGGGGGGGTTCCCCAAATTAAGAGACGCCCTCACTTCGAGCTCCAGGAGCCGGCGCAGGACCGATGGGGCCGGCCGACGGCCGGGATCGATTGCACGCGGGTTGAAACGGGCGGAAGGACCGTCGCTTTGGGGTTTCTTTAGTTTTTGGGGCGTGCGTGTGTATGGTTTCTTTGTTTGCTTGGGTTTCTTTGGTTTCTTTGGTTTCTTTGGTTGCCATTTGTTTGGCTTCTCTTTTTGGGTTCTGCGGCGAGGGTTTTTGTGACACTGGCACATGTGGAGTATTCGTGAGACCTTCGCCGAGCCCGAGACAGCTTGACGGGAAAGTGACGCTTGCGCCCCGAAGAAACGTGGGCGAAATGGGTCTTCGAAAAGTCCCTGGCACAGAGAGGTTCATGAGAATATGTTCCTTCGCGGCTAAGGGCTTCATTTTTGCAGCAGGCTTGCGACAGGGCCAAGCACTTGATAGTTGGCCTTTGACAGGGTTTCCACTTCAAAAACTCAAGGGCTTCACCAAATTTGAAGTGGGTGCCTTTTGTGCCAAGCCTTGGTGCTCGCACGTTTTCGGCAGGAGCCCGCGCCGGGCCTGGCGTTATCGCGCCCGGCTGCACAGCCGAATGACCCGCTTCAAAATCTGAGAAATGCTTGGTTTCCTCTAGGTTTGCTTTAGGAGGGGGCCAATTGTGAACGGAGGGCTTGTCTTTCTTTTTCACACATTGAGCACCCAACAAAGAACCCTGCCCTTTGAGATGATGGGTGACGGTACAGCTACTGTGGCTGTCAAGGTGGGTTGCCAGCTCCTAGTTCCGGGGTGGGCCCAGCTGAGCCGTCGATGTGCTTCGAAAGACAGCTCCCATGACATCTTGAGGTTTTCGGACGACTCGCTGAACATCATGTTCCGTGTTTTGTTGCTGATGCGAGAGATGCTGCGAATGAAACCTGGAATGACCACCCCTGTTTTTTTTCTCCCACCCCCGATTTGGTTTCCTCTCGGGAATTTCTCCAGGTTCCTTCCCTTTCTCATTCCCCACGTCTGCGCTGAGGCCTTGGCTCGGCGGAGAGCGCCGGCCTGGAAGGCGTGGAACCCAAGGGCACCGGGTTCAACCCATTCTTATGGGTTCGACCTGACCATGTAAACCATGGATTGCACCAGGGTCCCCAATAATATATATATATATATGTTTAGAGTTGAGGCCGGACATCGTGGATATGTTGCACAGAAAGACAATACACTGTGCACCCTTGAAGCAGACGGACAAATCCTGCACAGAAGCTTTACGACTGTTTAACCAGGCACGGAACAGCTGAACCATGGCTCAGAGCTTCTTGAAGTTTGCAACCGGCAGACCATCCCCACCTCACCTTACTGTTTGCCAGTGGCCTAATTCTGTCACGGTGAACGCTTTGCGCATTCTTGGGTTCCATTTGTCAAGTACGCTCTGATCGTTTTGGTGGGTCCTAGAGCGTGAAGGCCCTGAAGCAGCGGTGAACATCACGTGGGCAAGTTGGACAAACCTGTACACATGCGTGTGTATGGTATATATGTATATAGAGGCATCTATATATATGGCATGTCTTTCTTTGGGGGAAGTTTTCTTTTGCTTGCCCTTTAAAACACCAAACAAGTGCACCTCCAAAAAAAGACACACCCACAATAGACACAAACCCAAGAACCTGAGAATCCGAGAACCCGAGAACCCGAGCACACGCCCGCTCAAACGCACCCGCGAGAATCCGAGAATCCGAGAATCTGGGCACATCAGCCACTGCCAGGTTCGGTCTCAAACTGAGTAAATACACATTCCAGGCCATACCATCATAGAGAACCAACGCTCTGATTAGGGGAGTCCTCGCCACCAAAAGGATTATATTCACGTTGCAGGGCGTACCCTTTTAGGGAACCCACGCTCTTACTATATTCACGTTCAAGGACGTGCCACGTTTGGTTCCCCCACGCTCTAGGAGGAACCATGCACACAGGGCAATCATCTTTGGGAACCCACGCTGAACACCGTGCTTTAGCCCATGTTCTGCCTGCAAGTCAAGCGCCGGCTCCCAGGGGTCGGAGACGGCTATGCATTTAGACATGTTTTTTTTTTTTTTTTTAGTATATACATATAGCTATGTACATACACACACACATATGTATATACATGGACACATATGTATAACAGAACTGTATGGTTCGCATCGGGCTTGTTTCATGTGTATTCATTTTTCTTTGGTAGGTATACATCGACACTCACAGATGCATCACACATGTGATTCTAGGCATGCTCGCACACTTATACATATCTCGACCCAACATTAGGTTTGAACCGGATTTAAACCTCTTGCTCGCATTGAGGGTAGATGGGCCACCCCACCCATTCCTTTTTTTTTCTTCTTTTTTTCTCGGAGCGCAAACATGGCTCAAGCCAAACTTTTTGAAGCGCCTCATAAGTCCACCGTGGCCCCTTGGCAGGTCTGAAGTCCAGTAGTCCCCGGGTCCGAGCCCCGAGCCCCGAGCCCCGAGGCCCTGGCGCCTTCCCGGCCCCGGGGGAGGTCCCGCGGATGGTGCCGAGCGTTCTGATCGCCGTGGAGGTGGACTTAGGCGCATGTCGATGACCGAATCGCCCGCGAGGGGTGCGGGCGCATGATTCAGCGCTTACAGGAAGCCCAACACCCCCGCATGTACACAGGAATCTCACGTTTATTTGCGGGGGAGCAAATTTCCTTCCCATGGAAAGTCCATTTGACATGCTGTTGCTTTTGGTGCGTTGGAGCTTTGAGGTTGGACATAAGGAATGATGCTTCTGGAATGCTTTTGAGGGGTAGTGAATCCCGGGGCTGTCTCACGGCCAAAATCAGCGTTGACAAGGCCATCTTAGGAGGACGGGTAGTTTTTGGAGGGAACTACGACGTACAGCAGCTCGAGAACCTAAGCAAACGAGATTGGTGTTGGGATGGAGGCTGAGCTGGGTGTGCGGGAGCACGGGAGCTCAGCTGAATTTCTGTTTGTAGAGAGTCATGGATCACCCCATCAAGCTTCAAGCAAGGGTTGCAGGTTTTCCACGGTGAAGTAGATTGGAAGATGACCGCCCTCCTGACGCAATGTGCGGGCAACATGATGGATCCCTATGAATGGCACCAACTTTCTTTTGCCCTCGTTTTCGAAGGCGAATCCAACATCCTAATTGGAGCGTTGCTGATTTCCATTGCAGGGAAACCTAAGCCAGTGCCATGTTGCTGCCCGGCGATTTCGGTATGACAGGGCCTGACCTTGGCAAAAGGGCAGCGGCTATCTTGACTCTGCTTGACTGGTTGGCAATGCTGGCATTCGCAGTTGCACGGATCTGCTCGGATCCAGAGTTGCCCAGCGAGCCCCACACGGGGCCTTGCGCCATGGATGTGGTTCAAAAGGGGTTCCCATGAACTGAGCAGACATTGCCAGAGAGCAGGCGAAAAGGACAGGATGGCAAGATCGCCTTTGACAAGGAGGATACCTGAATTCATTGTCTTCCTCTCTCCTCTTTTCTGCTCTCTTTACCTCTGTCTCGCTCTAAACCAAAGGGGTCTCAACGGCCTTCCATCAGTTGAAACCCTCGGTTCGGAAAACGGGTGGTGGTGGTGGTGGTGGTGATGGTGGTGGTGGTGGTTGGATTAGAGCTATAGGGTACAGAGGGGATTGGTACCATCAAGCACACAAAGCAACTGGGTGCCGCTATGCTGCCATTGTTTGACGATTTCAAAGGGATCCTAGAATAGTTTTGGTATGTTGTTTTGTCATCACTTGGTCCCTCTACCTGGTTTCATGTTGGCTCGCCTTGAAGAGGGTGAGCGTTCAAACTTGGGCTGCGGGGGGTCGAGAAGAACAGATCTTGCTAGGTGAATGCAAGACCCAAGGCCCCTCGTTAGTTCCGCCCACACCAAGAATCACGCATCCGCATGGCCAGCAGACTATCATGAGCTGTTCAATGAGCCCCGACATGTTCCGCCCGGATGTGCGTTCCTGTTTTATTTGCTGTTAACCCTCCCTCCAATCAGGGAAGTTTACACGCATCTTTCCAGACCTGTCTAGCCCAATCCAGAGCGCACCATCCCCGTGGCCAGTGGGTTCTCCACTTAGACCCTAGCATCCCATTGGCGCGGCTGATGCTGAAACTCGGCTGACTTCCGAACTCTCGCAGGCAACGCAGAAAGCGGGGAACTCAGCTGGCAGACTTGTGGGCTTTGCTTCAACGCCAGGCTCAAAGTTGGCACGTAGCAGTGCAGTGGAAGGCGGCTTCACTTTTCTTGCCACCTGCACCAGTTTTCGAGTTTGTGTTTTTGGGGTTATGCTGGATTCCATGCTGCGAAAACACGACAAAGACGTGTATCAAAACGACGGGTCCCGATTTGGACCGCTTGCAGCAGGCCTGCTGTGAGCTGAATGTCGACCCAGCCCGTTGAAATTGGGGTTCTCCTCTTCCTCCTTAGCCAAGTCGGGCCATCAAATCCAACCTCCAGCTGACCTTGGTGCGAGTGGTAGCTGCAGCCGCGCAGTTCAGCAGAACTTCTGCCTGCCAGCAGATGGGTGGGCGACTCCCACAAATGGGTTTCATTGTAGTTTCTCTGTTGAAGACCATCCAAGGCATTTTCCACTTTAAATTTTGCACCCAGGTTCTTGCTCGGGTTGGATACCGCAACCTGGTTCGGGTTTGTGTGTGCTTTCCTTTGTGCTCATTGGGCGCTGTCCCAATGTCAGACGTTGATTCCTTAGGCTGCGCCACTCTGTCGATCTCCCCCTGGCAGACGAGCTCGGACTACCGGGCAGCCGGCGGCTTAGGTGCGAACAGGGCCCCAATGAGACTTGTGCAGATGGGGCGCTGGAGCGTTGGGGAGTTGTTGGAGGTTTGGGGGTTTGGGGGGAGGACTTTTGGGGGGTGCTAAGAAGTCAGGGAGTTGGGGGGTGCAGGTCCGCGAATTCGTGTGTGTTTGCAACTTCCGGGCTGTAAGCTCGAGCTCTGTGAGTTGGGAGTTGTGATCCCCCCCGGCCGGGCCGGGCAGTTTAGCGCACCAAACGCAAACAGAAACACGTGCCATGTTAGTGCCATTGCACCTACCATCTAGGAAAGGGGAGCGGTGTGCCTTATCGCCTTGCTAGTGACTCCAGTCCAAGATAACGTGGCAAATTATGTCGACGGCTCTAGAGAATCGTAGGCTTTGAGGGGTTTTGGGAATATAGACATTCCCGCACAGGAAGCGAGCATCTTACTCTAGAGCCATTTCCTTGTCTCGGAGTGGTGGCCGAGTTGCCGGCCGTTTCCCCCGATTTTCCACTACAACAAAGCTGGAGAATGTAAAACTGCTTTGAGCATGAACATAATATGTTGCTGACATGGAACACCAGCGTGTCCGTGTCCTCTTGCACAAGCTCAGTTCTGTCAGCAGTTCTACATTCTGCTCACTCCCCTCATGTTTCTGCCTTGACCGCAAACATGCTGCCCTACTCATTTCTGTTGTGCTATGTTAGGAGTATTGTCACCTGATGAAACTTGGCGAACTTTGAACAAATGCAACCACAGCTCGCGGCTTTGCTTACTTGAACCTTGAAACATGCCCCAGGTTCAGCCTCAAATTGCGGGGGCGCAGTGGGAATGGGGCCGGATGCTTTCCACCAGTCCTTGGCCCCTTGATTCTGCCCGATTTGGACCCCAGCAGCTTGCCGTCCGTCACTTAGCCCAGACAAGTTGAGCCTTGAAAGCTCGGGAGAGTCAGTCATGGCCCACAAGAGCCCTGACTGCAGCTGAGCACAGACCAGTGCTTGACTGAAAGAACTTGGAGCATCTGCTGTTGGTGTAATATTTTGGCAATCCAGCAAATTTGGAGATGCATGTTGCTGAACTCCGGTCTGAACCATTTAAGATCCATGGGTACCCTGAAGCCAAACACACTTGCACCCAAAGCAATCACACCGGGTTCCGAGCCCCAAACAACTAACCCACGCAGAGAAAGTTGGCCTTCCGTCCCCTTGGACCAAAATTCTAGCCTGCCGATTGGGTCTCAGAGTCTCAGCACTCTTCAGAAAGCCATGGTGAAAAGACCGCTGCGATCCCCAACCTGCTTGGAGACTTTTCGACCTTGTGAGGGCTTTTTAGGCGAGCCGTGACCGCGACCCATGAGAAAAAATCTGAATTCGGAGGCCCTGGTTGGTATTTGGGAAACGAAATGAGTCCGTTGGGTATCCCCTTTCTTGGGGTTGCGAAGGGGAACTCAAAGAAGAATCGAAGCTCTTTTCTTTTTTTATGTTTATTTTTGTTTTGGGTGAGGTCCCTATTAAAAAAAGACGTTCAAAATCGACCCATTCCTACTTTGAGAACCCCCCCATGGGGTTTGAAGTGCCGAAGGGACTTTTTCAGGTGGTGCAGGACTTCCTGCGGAGCCACCGCCTGAACCCGGCCTTCGAGCAGGCGGCAACTCGGCCAAAACGTTCGCCACTTCGGCGGAGTTGGCTGACATCGACGTTTAGGTTTTCCCCGTGAAATACCACCAAACACGGGGGGAAGGGGGCGTCCGAAAATGTTGTTCTGAGAAGCTTCCCATTGGTCCATTTCTAAAATGGCACCGGATTCCTTTTGATAGGGGGTTCTCTTTCGTAATACGGGTTGCTGAGCCGTGGCCAGTGGTCTATGGCCACAGCATCCTGCAACCGGTGCGCTGGCTGTTCTCTTAGGGTATGCATCCACAAAGTTCAGTCAACACAGGAATCCTGCCTGGCATGCATTTTACATGATGCCGGATATTCAAAATGGTGGGTTTTGCTTGGGCGCGTGCGCAATGCAACCAAGCACTTTCCAGGTGAGTTTCGGGTGAGGGGGACCCATGCCTGTTCGGGGACATGTTGCTCACGGGCTTTGCACTTAAGAACCTCGTCCTCGTGTCCTTGGGTCATCCCACAAAAAAACGGACTGAGGAGTTGATGACATGCAGAGAGGTTCAAGTCGGGAGAGCGCCGGCGCACAGGCGTGCGCACAGGCGTGCGCACAGGCGTGCACGTGCCGTGCTTCCACTTGTAATTTGATTGGGCGTTGCTCTTCTCACAATATGGAGCGCTAGAGAACTCGTGCGGAGCCTGGCAGCTGGTTATGTCGATCGTATGGAGGCCCCGAGCTCACGGGCTCAGGGAATTCAGATTCGGGGACAGAGGACGCCTTTTTGCGGAGGGCGTAGGGAAACCAACCTGGGGGCTGTTTTTGGACACCACCTGAACGTGATTGCACATTTGGCAACTGCGGAATGTCTGCTCTGCACTCCGCTCCCTTGGAACAGAAGTGGAAGCTTAACCGGCTTAACCATGTGCGTCATGTGGGAGTTGTTCACCGTCCTTTCGCGGCCCTTAGTTTTCGCAGGAGCAAAGCATACCTTTCGCGTATTCGTGGTCTTTGCAGCCCTGTCGCATTCCATTCACCGGCCTTTAGCGATGCAGGCTGTTCCTTTTGCGGTAGACCCCTTTGAACGTGAAACTGGATGTGTCTCAAAGTGAGGGGACCCTCAAGCTGGTGCTTTTGGCTCTGGTTTCCCTTTTCGCAGCCCCAAAAAGGGTACCCGCGAAAGAAGACAGAGAAGGTGTCCGCAAGGCTGGCTCCGAACCCAACTTCAGGCGCTTCAGGTTTCTATTCAGAAACCGGACGAAGTGCCGGCTCTGTTGAGGTGTCCTCGAAGCCGGCGAAATGTTACCTTTCCAGGGGACCAGCGTTTTTTTTGTTCTTGAGATGCCAGCTTGTGCCCAGAGGGAGAGGGTGAGCCAAGGTAGTGCAGTACCTCCAGGCTGGGTCTATGCTTGATCCATTGCCGTGGGCTTCCTTGAAGGTTCACAGCTCGCGCAGCTGGGAAGCCTACTAAGCATGTTCTGCAGGGCAGGTGTTCGGTTGCTCTTTGTTGGCTGAGAACCGGCTCCCCATTTCTGCCCGTCTTTTGTCGCCGCATCAACTTTGGGGAAGTCCCAGCTGCTTCCAGCAGCCGATTGCAAGTTGCACATGCCGCGGAATGAGGGCAGTTTGACACTTGACAGCTAGCCCCAATTCCAAAGCTACTTCAGCACTCTGGCTGATTCTGGTTGGGAGACGAATTGGCAAGAGAGTTGGAAGTTGAGCTCACTTGCGAATGGCCCATTTAGTTAGACATGCACGAAAACCAAGCAGCAAGCAAGTCGCTATTTTGATGCTAAAGCCAGTGTCTAGGCTTTGAAATGCTTTGACTATTTTCCATTAGCTGGCTATCGAATGCGTTGCGCCAGGATTTGGAGAGACACGCCACCACTTTGCCGCTGACCACCAAGGCGCCCTGCGGCGCACCGCGCAGTACGGGACGCGCTTTGGGGTTCGCAGAGGGGCATGGCAGTAAATCTGGGGGTCCTCCCTGAATACCGTCTTGGCGAAGGGCACCTTCCTGCACCATCCTTCGCAGCGACTCTCTTGCCGTCTCGGTCTCGCGATCTCCCGAAGTTGGACGCCTGGCTTTGGATGGGTGAACCTTGCCATTTGCAGGGCCGGGCACCGAGTGAGCGGTCACTTGATCTTCTGCTTCCTTTTCATTTGCTGGTCTTGTTAGTTGGCATACGCCCGGCACACGTCTTTGATACAGGACATTTTTGTGACACGGGGCGCTGGAACACTGTGCTTTTGGTCTTTTCCAGAGATGACCACTCTGATCGAGTGCCTTCGATCGTGCAGCTCCCGTCGGGGAGTTTCACGGATGCCTTCAGTGAGGGCTTCTCAGAGGACTTGCAACTCACGTTCCAGCCTTGGTGACATGAATCCTTGACTGCTATTGGGTTGGGTCTTTAGACTTTAACTTTTTGCGAAATCAAGGGGTTTTCCACTAAACCCCCAAACAGTTATTTTTTTGCAGGGGGGGTCAACAGCAACCAAGAATCTACAAGATCAGCCTTCTGCTCACAAGGTGATGCTTCTTGAGGAACTGACCGAGGAAGAGGTCTGCCCATGGCCCCCGAAGAAGCGACTCCGTGCGAAGAGAAGGAGTGAGTCTAGTCCCTTCCACCCACACCCGGATTTCAGAAAGCCAATCTGATATTTCCAGCGCCTGCCTCTTATGGGTGAACCCCTTCCTGAAGGCCAAGTGCGTCAAGTGAAAGCAACTTGTGTATGCCTGGTGTTTTGTTCGGCACTCTGGTCCCGTTGTGCTAAAGATTGAAACTGCTTGCGAGCTGTGCCCACGGCCCCATCCCGCTGCGCGTTCTTGCGTCACGCCTTCCCCTTCGACTGAGCGCCTCACGTAGACCCATCCCGTGTCGCTTGGCGAGTCGTGCGGCGCGGATCGACACCCAGGATGAAGGTCCGGAATTTTGGGTATTCCAACTATTTACCCTCACTCCGACTAACATGGCACCTGCCAGAGGGTCCCTACAAGAGGAAAGTTATTTTGCAGGTACCCTCCCACAGGTGCCTTGTTAGTGGGAGGGAGGGTACAGTTTGTGTGGATTTTGGTGACCAGACTGTCATGTTAAACGTGCCGACACACTGAGCAGCGGAGAGTAAGAATTACCTGACCAAGTAGGTGACAAAAATGATTGATGGATATTACATGGTTTTGCAGCACGAATTCCCCAGTTTGGTCGATTCCCCAACTTTGCAGGTCAACTAGCCCCACAGTGTCTGGCAAAAGCCAGACGGAGCATGTTTGCTTTCTTGCAATATTCAGGGAATCAAGCCTCCTGTTAGACAGATCCTCTTCGTGGCTGAAGCCAGGCATCCATGGCGGACATCTACAGCCGCTATGGCAGCAACTGCAGCTGAGTGATGCGTTGACAGCACTCGGTTGGCCTACGCCTCAAGGTGTGGGCCGACGGAATTTGACCTGCTCGGAATGGAGCAGAGTCACGACCACATTTTCAGAGGTCCAGCGTGAAGTTCATGCCTTTGCATTTCCAGTGTTGGCTCGGCACATCGACACGGCTGTAGTCTCTCCCCGGCGCGGGCCGGCCAAGGCCAGGACTGGTTCAGCGGTTTCTCTTGCATCCCAGACCCCAATGGGCCCGAAAACCAAAGGCCCCTCGGCTCTTGGCATGCACTTCCGGAGCTGCGGGTGCTGACCGCACTGAACGGCGGCAGAAAAGAAGTTCAAAGGAGCTCTGCTTAGATGCCATTGGAAGACCCGGGCTGACTGTCCAAGTTCTGGGGCAAGTTCTTCCAAGCAAACTTTGTGGTTTTTCTTCGTTTTTTGCGAAGCTGCCGCCGGGCCTGCGGGTCAGTTTCTGGAAGTAGTACCTGTGAAATCCTCGAGATCTCCAGCCAAATTGGCTTCAGATGCTGTACGAATCTGCCTTGATGGAACCACTCGGAGTCCGATGGGTCTTTAGTCTCGCCTTAAGTCGCCAGAACGAGTTCAAGTCGGACGCTAAACTCCGCGGGGTTTCATGGAACGAGTGTGTCTCCTCTTTAGGTCATTTTTTTTGCGAATCTCCACCTCGCAGCCAGCCAAATCGCCTCAGTGCGAAAACGGATGGAGCCATAGATCGCCACAGCCGGACTGGGGCCCAAAGGGCTGTGATCGCGAGTCCGCGAGTCCGCGAGTCCGCGAGTCGAACGGGAAACAGAAACAGAACCTGCCCGGCTTCACGTAGATTTGCTTTGAAGCTTTTGGATAAGAAGCTTTTGGACATTCCAAAAAGAACCAAGAGATGTGTTCGCTTTGAATTACGAACTTATTCAGGGGTTTCTCCTTGGGTACTCGCCTTTCGGTCCCCAAAGGGCGCCAGCCAGAAGGGGTGAATCATTTTGAAGATACTGCATGCCACCCAGCAAAACACCAATGGCTTGTTTGGCTTTTGACAAAAGTGGAGGCCGCTTGCTGTGTAGGCAGGTCTAATAGACTTTCATTTCTGTCAACATCCACGGATGCTCATGAAAGTCGGAAAAGTGAAGTGTTTCTTGCGTCTGACATCTTCCTTCCCATTCCTCGTGGAACCTGGAAAAGCCTGTTTTCTCGACTACTGGGAACCGAGGCATCACATCTGGAGCCGGCGCTTGTCAGGCGACTTGTTGCTGCCGCACGCCTGGATTCTACGGCGCAGCTAGACCGTTTAGCGGAAGAATAGGTACACATTCAGCACGGCAGGTCAAGTTTCTCGCGTCGGGAAGGCATCGGGCTGACTAACAAAGGCATGGTTGGGCGGCCATCACAGGCTTCGGCCGCCTTCGGACTGCAAGAGATCTTGCCCATGTCTTCACTGCTTAGTCGCTTAGTCGCTTAGTGACCTTCCCAATCATTGCAACAGAAGGCATCGGCCGCAACCGGCCGGCCTTGTGGCTTTCTTTCTCGTCATCTCTCATGTGGCGCTTATGCGTGCCGCATGCCTGCGGCTTCGGGGCAAGGCCTGGGAGGCCGGCCGGATCGGGCACGGGATCCTCATGGCTTGTTCAAGTACCAAGCTCAAAGAGTAGACATGGTTCCTGACTTTAGTTGGTTTCGACTTCAAAAGTGGTTGCGCACAAATCAGGACCCTCCAAAACTCTTCAGATGCATATGTAGCTGTGCGTCAAAGGGCAATCAATATGAGACCGACCATTGGGAAAGGTTCCATAGTTTGTCCGAAAGCCGCGTTGTGAGAAACAAGCAAAGACCAAGACAGGGGACACCCCTCATGTACCATGTGGCCCATGGTTTCGAGGCTTTCCCAACTCAGGCACATGCTGTCAAACCAAGGAGAGACGGCTTTTGGGACGTTTTGCAAACGACTCATGAACCTGTTGCCATTTGGACGGGTCCCGCGCGGTTAGTGCAGTTTGGTAGCTTGCCAGTTCTATGTTTCCCTTCTGCCTTGTTAGCCTGGGGCCCATCCAGCTCCGAGGTTACCCGCAGGTCCAGTGCTCGAGGTGTGCTTGTTCTTGCCCAAGACCAGTCATGAAGGTGAGCTTGTTTTGGTGCAAGTGGCAGCCCCCGCCCCCTTGTGCATATTTTGACGATTGTTTTTGTTTGTTTCTTAGTGTCTGAGTCAGTCTAGCCAAGAATCACAGCTCGTGCTGAAAGGTCGCTGTGGTCGGTAGGACCCCCTCCCCTTGCTTGTTTCCTGGTTGGGCATTCTTCAGGCGTGGTACCTTCAATCCGGAAAAAGCAAAACGAGCCATTGCGGAAGGAGGCGGAAGATTCTCAGCCGATGAAGGATTCTCTCTCCATCCCCACTCTGCCTCAGTGCATTGTTGTTGGGAGTTATTTGCCTTTAACGGGGTCACTTTTATAATGGCAAACTAATGGGGCCAGTCAATGCAGCCGTTTGCCATTCAAATCAAAAGTTGTCAATGGGAATGTGGGACCTAAGGATTTTCTCACTTCAAAACGGAAAGGCTCCACTAAGCAGTTCAAAGGGATCATGGTGGGGCCTTTGTAAACGGCCCAATCCCCCTCCCCCCCATTTGCTTCGAGTGCAGGTGCCGGAGCATCCGATTGCAGGAGAGCTGGGATTTTCGTACTTGCAGGGCTGTTTGGCAAGCGGTGGTTGCAAGCGCTTTGAACAAAATGGGTGTGTCTTTTTAGAGAGTGCCATTTTTGTGGTTTTAAGGGGAGACCAATAAAAAGCCACCATTTTGGCGGGGTCCCCTTAGAAGAAGACAGACCCAAATACCCTGGCATGAAATTAGCCAAGCGTAGCTATTTTGTGTGGTTCGCGTTTGCCTGGGTTGCAACGGGCTTTGACCCTTGTACCTACCTTCTCCATGCCAGTGCGACTGGGAGGAACACTGTGATCTTGGTGACAGCACTCAACACATGAATATATAACGGCCACCTTCAAAGCAGGGCACAAGGCATCGATTGGATCTGGGCAAATGACGTGACCTCCCAAAGGGGGGTTTGGCGACCACGCCCATGATAAAGGTTTCTTTCATTTCGCAGAGGAGGCTCATTTTGGGTTGGCGAAATCTTTCTATTCACCCATCTAAGACTTGGGGTCTTGTCGAGCGCTGGAGATTTGCAGAGACGGGCAGCTCTATTCCATTGGAACCCAAAAGGGGCCAGTTCTGATTGAGCTTTGTTGGGACGGGTTGCGAGTTGGGAAGGGAGGCAGCCTTGGGTGCCGCCAGACCTGCGTGCCCAAGCGGGGGGACAAGGCGGCCCTAGCGCGGGTCCCCGGGTCGGGTGCACGCAGACACCCCTTGTTGCAGCACGGGTCCAGGGATGTTGTTTCGGCTGGGGTGTTGGTGGTGGGTGTGGGGGGAAGGCTTTGGCTGCTTTCAGGTCAGCATCGTGTGCTACGGTACCCATCGTTTACAACTTCCGGAAGCAACCGCGAGCACAGGCCATATGTAAAGCAGGCGTTGGGCTCATGCTTCTTTGTAGAAACATGCTCTCCCTGTCAAATATCATATTTTTACGACCAGCCAGTGTTCCTTTCCTGCATGTAGATTTATTGGTTATCTTTGAATGCTCGATAGGACCATTGATGAGTAAGTTCAATCAGAACTTGCTGACAGAGGCAGAAGCACGGCCAATCAGAACCTGAGAGTCAGATGTCGCGGACATGCAGCTGAGGCCTGAATCAAGGCTTGTCGCTGCACTTGTGGCCTTGTTTCATGCTGTGTCATCAAGTAACTACATTGATGCGTGGGATCTGGCAAGTTCAGAAGTGATTTTATGAAGCCAGTTTTGGGGGTTGAAAACTGTCCCCACGCCAGTTTCGGGGGTTGGCAACTTGATGTGCACCGCTTCCAAGTCAACAGGACCCAGCGATTAAATGAGACAAGCGAGCGGCGCCCCTCAAGCCGCCAGACCTGTGGACAAACTCGACACAACTCGTGCAATGGTCTCATCGCTTCACCCAAGAATCCATCAACACGTCTCATCCCTATATTGCTCTGGCGAATGCTGGCTTAGGATGTACCAATTGATGCTTTCCGGCCTTCATGGCAGACTGACTGGCTTGGCATTCTTTTCAAAAAAGTCCGGAGCCATAAACAAGCCTGTGAAAGGCCTTGTCCGACATTTTTGGCAAGCCAAACCGGCAAACAGACGCCCGGCGGTTCAGCACGTGTTCCTGTCAACCGGGGTCACGTTACCGTCTCCGCCGAGATGTGCCTTCGCCTCAGGCCTTCGCCGTTGCGCAGCGGCCTTGCGGAGCATGGCAGGGGCGGGGAAGCCAAGCGTCCGGACGGGATCTCCGGAGCGGGTTTGTTTTGATTCGGTTGTCATTTGGTTCTTGGCCTTCTTGGTGTACTTGGTGTTGGTGCGATATGGCAAGCTTGGATTGGTTGGATGGTTGGATGGTTCAACTGGACGGTTAGCCGGTTGCATCCATGTCTTGCTTCTCTTGCGAAGGGGGGGGGGTTACCCAAACCTTTGCGGTTTGGTTTGGTTTCAAGAAGCACGTGCCGTCACTATATGCGAAGCGTCCCTTTCTGTTTGAAACAGGTTTGGAGCTATTTCTTCCTTCCAAATCGGTCCAAGGCTCGGCAATGGCAGACAGCTGCGGCATTGCTGGAGGCGGGGAGGCGGGAGTTCTAGGCAATGGGCAAGTTGGATGGGATCGACAAACCAATGAAACGGTCTTTCAAGGGGAGACTGCAAGAGGATGGGGAAACATCTGGCCAAAAGGTGGCATGCTCCCAAAGGCTCTTTTTGCCTTGGCCCACGCCATCAAGAGAGGGGGGTTGCCACGTGTTTGGGGCCACAGCCGTGGAGATGTTTGGCTCGGGTCACCTTAAAAGCATGGCTTCCATCCCGCACGGGATTGACTTGAGATGTTTTTGCAGCCCTGGCTCGTCGCTTCACCCGTTCTCAGTAAACAAAAACAGGTATTTCCCCAGAAAAAGGACGGTCGAGGAACTTCCATGTTAGAGGGACCTCTGAGAGCACGGACTTCCTGTTGAATTCCAGGGGCCTCAACGCGCCGAGAGCGCAGGACATGGCCCGCCACGGGCCACGGCCCGACCGAGTTTGCCTGAACGCCGGGATCGGCGCCTGCGGCCGGGCAGGGTGCTGAGGTGAGACCCAAGGGCTCAGCGAAATGGTGGGGGTTTCGGAACCGCTGATTTGGGCAGGTTGGGTCGCCTTTTCCGGTCTTTTTCGGGTGTGGCCCAGTTTCAGGCTTGGACAGCTGAAGCAAATGGACGCCGAAGCGCGTTAGGTTGCCCTCGGAGACAAGCCCAACTGTTTGTCACATCCGCGGGCCATCCCTTCTGGACAAATGGTTGGGGGACATAAATATCCATGCTTTCAGAATGTCCGCCAAAGGGTTCCCAATCAATGGAGATGCATACCTGGGTGAGCCACTGTCAACACCGGGGTAGGAGGGTACAGGCAACCGAGTATCCGCCCTTTTGATTCTTTTCTTGAACTCCTGTACTCAAACTGAGATTTCCATGCCTCAGCCTCGCATTTTGGCACGTCATACATGGCAAGTTCTTGCTCCCAGAGTGGCTGACAACTTTTTGTTGGGACTGGCCTGGTCTTGTTTCATCCTGCTCATACAGCTGTCGCCATGTGCTAAAGAGAACGGCATTTTGAGCGTTGAGACGTGGTTTCTCTTTTTGATCACCTGGCCACTTCGTGTTTGGAACATGAGGCGGGAACTCACAGGTGTCCCGGCCATTTCCGACATCTCCCTCGTTGCTGGCTACAAGGCAGTCCCTATTTTTCCCTCGTGAGTTTAGAAGAGTTTAGACCATCACCTGCTGATTGCCGATTTCTTGGGGTTGAGTGATCTTTGGAAAAGGACACGCGACAAGTGAGACCACTAGCTCGAAAGGAACCAATATGAAATCGAAGAGCCGTTCGTTACTCAGCTCTTCGTATAATCAAACCCACCAAGCTCCAGCCCTGCTATTTCCCACGCACATTTCTCGCTCGGACTTGGCTTCACTTTGCGCAAGCCCTGCACCCGGACTTGGACAATAAGTCGAGATTGCGGATGTTGTGCTTGCTGTCCATGCTTGCATGGCAGGATTCGCCGCGCTTGTCGACAGGCTCGAGCGAACCTGCACGAGCTCTTGTGGCAACCATGAGACTTAGATGCCTACCCCCTATTTGGTCAAGGACACCAGGGCCACAATCGTCTCTCAACCAGCCGAGTGCATGGTGAGAAACCGAAAAGAAAACACGCCAACGGTTCTCTCATTGTTTCTGTGGCAAAAACATCAAGCCGAATTCGGTGCCGTTTCACTGTTGCGCCATGCCCGCGGTGGTGGAAGCTTACGAGGATCCACTGCGCTGGAGGCCAGGTCTTAGCCCCAAGATCTAAGGGGAGCCCCCAGAGAATGCTGCTGGTTTTCCCGTCATAAGAACACCCCAAACAAGGGAAGCGGCGTCGGCAACAAAGCTGAATTGAAACTTTGTAGGTGCGCCGGACTGTTGCCGGTGGCCGGCGTATTTGTTTTTGGAAGCAGGTCATGTGCTTGGGCAGGAGGGAAGCAGCTCATACAAGCACGATTATCAGGTGCTGACCTCGCTTGTCGCCGCTGCAATGGCTGCAGCCTGCTGATGTTTAGCATAACCCCTCCCCCCCCCCCCCGGAGCAAACCACACGATAAACCACACACACACACACACACGTGTAGTTGGGCATCTTCCGGGTTCAGAAAGTCGAGCTGCGCCCGAAACCTTCGGATCTACTGCACCCGGTTCCGCTGGTTTTGTAGATCAGTGAGGCTCATAGACCTTGAACAGATGGGTTGCCAGAGCTAAAGAGTCCAGAGCTTCCCAGGGTGCCCCGCAGGTTTGAGGAGGCCAATGCAGCCAGCGACCTCCGCGCCAGTAGCTGGGAGAACGACCTTTGCCAGGCAAACCGCTCGGGCTGTTTCAAAGCGAAGTCGAGTGCCTGAAGGGTAGCCCATGCGTTTTGATTTTAAACCACTATCAGGCGACTGTAGATGGATGTTGGGGTCCTTGAGTTTTGATCGGTGGCAGATGCATCGGAGTGATCGCAACCTGGCATGAGAGATTGATTCTTACTTCCTCAGTTTCTGCATGTTTTGACTAGCGGGAACCAACCGACGTTTGGACTCGGGCTGGTCCACTTGGCCTAATGGCAGATGGGCAGTGGGATATGGCTATTTATGTCGGAAGTAAGCCTTGAAACATAGTGGGTGGACATAACATCTGATGTAAATGATATCAGCCAAGAGGCCTCCGATTAAGCTGCATACCACGTGGCTGATGCGCCGGGCGGCAGTGCATGAGACAAGCAAGGGAAGAACAAACAGGAGCAAGAGGTATGCTGTGAGAACTGTTCTGATTTTGTGCCTTTGAAGGGGGTCTCAAAATAGGGTTACTTTGCCAATCTCTGGAATGTGTCAAACAAGTCCAGTTTGAATCCCGAGTTCATTTGAATTCACATTTCCCTGAAGGGTTGGCAAACATGTTGGCGGGATTTCCTTGCCGCACGCCGATGTTTCCTTTCCGCGCCTTGATTGTTTCTTTAGTGACAGTGTGGCATGGCAAAGGCTGAACAACATCATCCTCATCATCATCATCCTCATCATCATCATCATCATCATCATCATCATCATCATCATCATCATCATCATCATCATCATCAGCCTCATCAGCCTCATCATCATCATCATCATCGTCGTCGTCGTCGTCGTCGTCGTCATCATCATCATCATCATCATCACCATCATGACGCACGCAAAAACACAAACAGATGCAAACAAACGCGAACACAAGCAACCGCGTGCAAACACACGCACACGCAGGAAACCACGCGAGACCGCACTCAAGTGCGTGCACACGTGTGCACTCACACCCGCTTGCGCGCGGGTGCGCAAACGCGGGGCACAAATGCATGCAATTGCCAGTAAATGCAACTTCGTAAAGGCGCAAACGCGCAAGCGTGCACGTGCAAGTGCAAGTGCAAGTGCAAGTGCAATCGCGCCAGCGCGCAGACGCGGAAGCGCGAAAACCTCACACACACCCACACCCACACCCACACCCACACCCACACCCACACCCACACCCACACCCACACCCACACCCACACGCACACGCACACGCACACGCGCAGGCACACGCACACGCACACGCACACGCACACGCACACGCACACGCTGACGCACACGCACACGCACATCGCACACGCACATCGCACACGCACACGCACACGCACACGCACACGCACACGCACACACCAACACGCACACACCAACACGCACACACCAACACGCACACACCAACACGCACACACCAACACGCACACACCAACACGCACACATCAACACACCCACACCCACACATTTCCACACCAACACACACACACACACACCCACACCCACACCCACACCCACACCCACACATTTCCAACCACACAATCACACACACACACACAGACAAACCCACGCAACTACCGCAACGGCTAGACACCAACACACGCTAGCACAACACACAAGTGCACAGACACCAACAGAACAATCTCTCCGTACAAAATCGCGCAAAGACAAACACACGAGCGCATACCAATCCGACAAGTGCCAGAGCCGAGGCAACGAAGCCAAAGCAATCCACAGGTGAAGCTCGTGGCCATGCACCGGCCAACCCACCAGCCAGAGCGAGACAAGGCCATGCGCGGTTTGGGCAAGGGCGGTGCACGAGCTCAGGTTGCCGCAGCGCCCCTCACCCTTGGGTATTGTAGGTGGTTCTGTCTGGTTTCACGGGGGTGCAGTACACAATCACAATCTTGTGGGTAGCAAGAGCTAGTGGGGGATCGCTGCTCAGCCATGTATTCGCTTCTAAGCGCCCTGTCAGTTCCTTGGATTCGAGTGATTGGCCTGACAACAATTGTCTGTATTGCAACCATGATACTGACCATGGGGTACGAATTGTGAGTGGGGACCCTTTGGCGCACATCGCTTATGCGGAGATGTTTGTCCACCAACAATTTCTGAGCTTGTTCTCCACAATTTGCTCGCATATTTCTATGAGTCAATTGATTGGGGAAGGCGAGAGCTCAGACACAGCCCACGTGGGTTGGTCTCTTTTGATGATTTGCGAGCAGAACCCCGCAAAAAGACAGCCCGAGTCCACCTGTTCGTTCAAAACAATTAAGCGGATGGATCTGCTCGCAAATCATCAAAAGGTTCTCTTGGATCAGCTTCAGGCTTCTGAGGTCCAAAGCATTTACATGGAGGCATCTCAGGGAGTCTACACAGCGAAGCCGCTTTCTAAGTCTTAGCTCGACCAAAGTTTTTGTATTTGACGGCTGCGAAGCAGCTCGCGTCCCCAATGGGCCGGCATCCACACCGGCTTTTTGAGCCCGCTCGCAGACCGCTCCGAGCATGGTCTGCGCGCGCACTTGTCAAAGAGCCTCCTGCCATTCCTCAAATTCTCGCGCTCTGAAGTTTCTCATGCTCACACGCAATGCACATATTCCCCGAATGCGCAGCTCAATTCATTTCAGTGCGAAGTTCCTTGTAAACATCCTTTGATACGGGCCCAAATAGATTGGAATGGGGTGGTGGGGCGCTGTTAAGCCAAATGATTTGATGATGACAGGACTGCATTGCGAGAAAGTTGTTAGCCCTTTATGTTCCGTCGCTGCTTAGTGCACTCGGGGTCCCTGTACGGTGTGATGGCGCCGTTTGAAGCTCTCTTTTTTTTGCCTTGCAGCACAAGGTGGCTTCAAATGGCCCGTGGATTGACGCAGGGCTGAGCTCTCCAACCTTCCACATGGGGCATTTGGCCGAGGTCTGTCTCAACCAGGGAGCTCCTATTGACTGCGCCACGACACCCCGGTTCCATCAACGCATGGAAGAGGCGTGCCGCAAGTGACCCCGGTCAGGACGGGGACTACCCCTTCAGCTGGCACCTCAACGGCCGGAAGCGGCTCTGGGAGCTCAGGCCGGAAGCCGTTCCGAGTAGGTTGGGTGGGAGGTGTCGGTGTCCGTGTCTGGTGGTTTGGTCTGCATAGATTCATATGGGCCCGAAATAGAACCCTGGTGAATGGAAACAATGACTAAAACCGTTCCCCTGCTAGTGGTTTAATTTTGACCCATACCCATATGGAGACCGCGTGGGACTGTCTTGGAACATTCATTCTCGTTTGGGCTTTCCTTTTTTGGGACAGACCCTGTGGGATGGAAGGGGTGGAAGGGCCGACCGCACACTGCGACGGCTGAAGCGTGGGCCATTTTGTGGGAAGACCAGACCTGCCAAAGCCTGCCGTGCATGCTGAACAAATATGTGCAAGAAGGGTTGAAAACCCTCTGAGGGTTGTGCTACGGCGGCGGAGGAACGCAAATTCTGGCATATATGCTTTCTTTCCTCCTGCTGAATTGCACTAACTAAGGTTACTCATGTTCAGAGGTCCTCATCCTTGGCCTTTGCGAGCCATGCCCCAGCTATCCCCTCGACCCATGGGTTTGCTTTCAGCGCCTGAGAATGAATGCGGGGATTTTCCTGGGTCCGACGTCTGGGTCAGCGACCGACTGGTTGGATGCCCTTCCAGGGCTCAAAGGCCTTTCCAACAGCGCAGATCAGCGCGGGATTGCAACACTGCCTCGACTTGCATCACCGCTCCCTTTGAAACAATCTCACAAACGCGACCCTCGAAAAACAGAAGTGGAAACACCTTCCTTCCCCCTGTCAGCTTGTCAGGATGCAGCTACAGTTCAAGCAGCTGCCTGAGGCGGGACGGCGAAGTTGAGGCGGTCCAACTCCAAATGCCGGATCTTTTTTGGGGTTTGTTGACTAAGCCAGGGAACACTTCAACTTTCATAAACGGAGAGGCTGGTCGGGATAGGGGCTGGGGGTGATGCAAACGGGAGGACCTATGCGTAGACTAGCCCTCAGGCACTGCAGCGCCGCGTTAGATTGGGTTAGATTGGGGTGGTGGTAGACGGCAACCGTAGCCGTCTAAGGTTAAAAGAGTGTTGGAGAAAGGGGCGTGGCCAGTGCGTCCCATGGGCGGACATGGTGAAACATGAGCCAAGCTGACAGGACATTTGTTTGCTGTGCATCCGCAAGACACGGCCACGGCCAGGTATCGCACGAGTGCAATGGCTGTTTGGTTTTCCCAGGTTTCCAACAAATCCCAACTTTTGGACCTCAGGAGTTTCCGAGGCCCAAGTTGCAAACCAGTGAACAAAGGGACGCTCAAAGCTGGCGCGTCACAGTTTCTTCCAGAGGCGCGGTGTTTTGTGATACACCCCGTGCTAATCTGCCAAGGCCGAGGCCTTCCAAGTTCCCCCTCGCTTGGAAACAGCTGCCCTCTCATGGGGGATGAGGGATGGGGGATGGGGCAAGAGTTGCCTTGTTGAACAAGACACTCTGCAGACACAGGCCGCACAGGCCCCTAAACGGGGGGGGGGGGGGGTAATTCTCTTTTCAGGGGTGCTGTTTCCCCGCAGATGAGACTGGTGTACAGTGTCTGGACAAGCAAGCACAACTTAGGTAGCTGGGAAAATCTCGTCCTTTTGGGATGAAAGCAAGGTTTGGATAAAACAATATGACATCATCAGCATTTGCTGTCCAGCCAGGGGCCGCTCTACTTCGCGCTGGAGTTGTCCCGCTTCGTGGAGGTGTCCGGGGTCACGCGCCAGGTGCAGAAGGCGGATGGAGCCTTTGGAAACGGACCCGTCCTTGTTCTACCCGGGTAGATGAAGGCAAGCAAGGTAAGGGAATGGTCCCCTAAAAAATCGAACAGATGCCACCCTTCTGCTTCTTTTTGTGTTTTGCACGGTTTGCGGGAGACCATTTTTATTGTAAACGCTGCGCGCTGCTCGCCTCAGCCAGGACAAACAAACCACAAGAGCAATGCGGGCTTGAGCTGAGCCGTGTGGTTGGCCGAGGAACTTGAGCTCGAGTGGCGGGGGCCGGCCAATGAGGTGGCTGGAATGAGCTAAGGGCAGCATGGCGGTCTGACGCCTGGCTGATGGCTGCTTTCGAAGGAAACCCCAAGGGCACTCTATGGCCTGTTTGAGACTGCAATGCGGTCGAGCGCCTCCTTTCTCACCAAGCGCATCCTTGCCTTCAAATCCATGACGTAAAAGGGAACGGGAGTTCTAAGGAGTCGGGAGGGTGATGGCCGGCCAGGCGCTGGTGGCAGCGTGCCAAGCGGCCGGGGAGTGCTACCACTCCAACGGCCGGGTAGCCTATCGCCCCCGCGTGGGGTCCCACGTGCGTTTGCTTGGAAGGCAAGCTGAATCCCGAGTGTCACCGGATTTCTTTTCCAAACCGAAGCTGCTTGTGCTTTCCTCCCCCAATAAAGATCGTTCCTTCAGGGGTGATATCGTAGCCTTTAAGCAACTGGTTTCGTGGGAGTAGGTTGCTTGTATGTTTGCAGGATGCCCGTAGATGTACTTTTTCCTGGTCGGGCAGAGGTAACATGTTTTTTTCATGCGGGGCTGGTTGAAGCTACCTGGCTGAGCAAGTGAACGGGCTGCGTTGTGCAAGAAGCATTGACCCTATCCAAGCAACTCTCAAAAGGGAGTGACCTAAACAAGGGAGACACCGTGCGAGCTGGCGAGGTGACGACCCCAGCACAGTGCTGGCGGGCAAAGAGTCGGAGCCCCCCACCTTCGCCATGCCCTTGTGGGCCTTCGACCAGTTCGAGGCGGGGCCCCTCCCACGGCCGACGGCTCGACGAGTTGGCAGAGGTCGGTGAGCTCGTTTGATCCCCGTCTCTGTCATCAGTTTGGATTTGGGAAACCTTCCGCTCCGGGATAGCGCATGGAAAGGCGAGGGCGCGGAGTGGTCCCAGGTGCCCGCATGGGAAGGTTTCTAGTTTCAACTGTCAATCCCACAAGAAACTGGTGATCTCTGCCAGCTCATGGTCCTGCTCTCGAAGATGTCGGGGGTCAGAGTTCTGGTTTCTCTCCCACTGGTGCTGATGCGGACAAGGGGCTCGAAGCCCAAACTCCAACCTCACGAGTGACCGGTTCGGATTCGTGGTGGGGTTAGGGGCCCTGGTGTGTGCCAGTTGGTTTTAAAGAGGCGCTTCAAAACCAATCCAAATTGCAGAAGTTCAAGGGCGGCCTTTCTGTTTGGAAGCCAAATCATTGGTCGTGCCAAATCTACTTCGGAATTCGGGAAGGTTGACTCTTCACTTCCCGACGAGCCTAAAGTGTCCGGACTTCGCAAACTCACTGGCCCGGAACCTTTTGGGCACAGGATCTTGCACGCGTCTCAACAGAGAGGGAATGGATTTGCGTGTTGGAGGTATTCTGAAATCAGCGGGAAGCCAGAGGGATCACAAGTCAAAGCGGCGCGTTTTCATTTCTTCAGTGCATCGGCTCAGCCATTTCGGGGTCAGCAGGGGAAAGAGCTACGAGACATCGTCAGGTAGACATGCGACGCAGGCTTGCACGCACCGCGCACGGGAAATACTGTACACGAAGAGCAAAATAACAGTTTCCAATAGACAGGAACATCCCCTTGCTTCAAGGGACCATCCGGATTCTCCCGAGGGCAAATCAGTGGGGCTGCCGATGTTCCTTCGGGCTGCAGAGCCATTGGCAGTCGTTTTTGGGGGACCAGTTTTTTCCACAACCTTGGTAGGGTCCACAGAGTTCGGGGGTCGCAGGTCAAAAGGTCAAGGTCGCAGGTTTCACGACGTGGGTGCCTCAAATAAGCGGGTTGGAATTTCAGCCGGATACCAAGACACGCAAACCACCGCACACACAAAACGGCAGGTGTCTGCTGTGGGCTGTGAGCCCGACCTCGCGGGAGACCTGGAGGGCCGCGGCATGCGCAGGAAGCCCAGGCAACGTGCTGGTGCAATGCGGTCGCCGTATTTTGAGCCGCTCTTTGCCTACCAACATGATGCAGGTTGGTTTCCCAAGGTTGGTTTTTTTGTCGAGGGTACTTTTTCTTTTCTGAAAGGGAAACAAAGGAAGCCGTCAGTTTTTGGAGTTTTCCAGTTTCGGGACGAACCAACATGTTGCAAGTGAGGCGTTTGCCCTGCAATGTTGGATGCATCCGCAGTACCTCCCCGAACAGGTTTGGGGCTGATTCTTGTTGGTCTCGGACATTTGGAGGTCGGCAAGTTTCGGACCATGATTTGTTTGAAATTGAAGGACATTTCCCGTTTTGTTTTAGCTTTTTGTGGATTGTGGGACACTCCATTTGGACAGTGTAGCAACTCCACTTTCAGTGAAAAGAAGATTGGGATCTCCGCGACTTCTCCTTTCGTGGCTCTGACTCGGTCGCCGACCGCTAGCCTTACGATGTGTTATGGGTTGGAAGCTGGGTGACGAATGGATTTCTCTGCGAGACGGCTATCTGCGCTTCTCGCATATCTTGCTTGAAGGGCAGACATGTGTGAGGCTGTTGTATTTTTGCGTGAGTCGCCCAACTTTGCTTGCTACTCAGCAAGCCAACAGGATCTGGTTTGGTTTCAGGTGGTTTTGTCCGCATTGCCTTTCAGGACCCATCTGTTTCAGGGGCCGGTTGTTTTTGTTGCTTCGAGCGAGGTCGCAGCGACGGCGCCGCGGGCTACATGGCAGCCTTGCAGAAGGCCCTCCCGTCCCACTGCCGGGGGTGTCCTGTGTCACTTTTTCGGCTGGCTTCGTCACCTTGAATCGCTTCCTTGCCGAAAAGAAAGGCGCGGTCGGGCGCATGTTTGCCCAAAACGACATGATGCCCCGTTTTGCCCTAAGAGTTATGCATGCGCGTGTATTTGGAGTAGGTGATCAAGCATCACCAAGTCGTTGCCATTTTAAATTTGATCTTTAAGGGAGGCACAAAGGAACCCTGCTCAACAGCGGTCCCTTGTGGCTGAGGGTCTCATGAGGAGACAACATGACACCGAACTGTTGCTCTTGTATTTTTTTGGTGGGGGTGATACGGTTTATACATAGATGAGTCTCTTTCAGCCCTGCAGGATAACCATGCAGGATTCCTGAGGCCAACATGTCTCCAAGGGAAAAACATGTGTCTGATCTGATATGGGCATACATACATGAGTCCCTTTCAGCAATGTAGGGTAGCCTGGCACTGCATGTGGATTGTGCAGGATGACATGACCTGTTGTGCATCCCGGGCGTTTCCCATCAGCATTCAGCTTGCTCCGCCGTAAAAGAGAGTGCCGCCTCCGCGTTGCCATACCTGGCGCTACACAGAGGTAGCGGAGCCTGTGTTTGCTTACGAATCCCCCGCTAGCGGGTTGTGGAGGATTCTTGCATTGTAGCAGCAGAAGCAACCGATCATATTCGCCGACGGCCAAGTTTGACAAATGTACACTGATGTGGAAGAGATCCCGGAACCCCGTCGGCGGCAAGCCACACAGCGGCCCAGCATCTAGCATTCAACCAATCAGAAACTGCGCTCAAGACTCCTCCAGCCTTTGATAGCACTACTTTGCGGTTAGCGTATGAGGGGCCCACTAAGGGTTTGCCCGTAACAATGCTTGCGCCGTTGAACAACCAGGAGCTCCGAGACCCTGAGAACGGGGTCAAACACTTCGACGACGCTTTGCGGCAGTATGTCGTCAAAGGAATGCATTTGCGGCAGTATGTCGTCAAAGGAATGCAACGTGTATTTCTTTGAAGATCCCTCTTGTTTGGACGCTTCGGCCAGGCGAGTTATGAGTGCATGGTTGGACCTGTGAGCGGCTCACAGCCACTGCCAGACGTGAAACCGATCAAGCAGCTGATCGACAAGCCGCGCTAGCGGTAGCGTGTACGGAAACAACAGCGCCCAAAAGGAGAATTCTCGGAACACCTGTCCACTTGCCGACAGCAAAGCTAACAGTAGATTCTGTTGAGGACGTCGTTTTGACAAGACCTTATCGGACAACACGAAGTGTTCTCCCCAGCTACACTTTCTCGTGCAGCAACCTCTACAATTGGCAAGAATTGCCCGGACAGACCAAGCTGCCAGTTCAACACGTTTTGCAGCTTATGTCGACCAGGCTTATGCTTTGTACGCTAGTTTGGTTCCATTTGTATTTCTGAGGCCAACGTGCTTCCAAGGAAAAATGGTGCTTGATCTATACATACATGAGTCCCTTTCAGCAATGTAGGGTAGCCGTGTGTATCGTAGCTTGCGCTGCATGTGGATTGTGCAGCATGACGTGACTCACTGTGCATCCCGCAGGGGCTTTTACCAAAGGCTGCCCTCTAAGAGAACGGCTTGGGCACTTCTGAAAATCGTGGATCTCGCTTTGGTTTTGCAGGAGTCAGAAGGAACCAACCGCCGATTCCTATTTCCGGAAAACCCCGTGCAGTGAATTTTGCCACTACAAGTTGGCACCGCGGATGCAGTGACCTTCGACCGCTGTGTCAAGATGACTCGGCGTCGCGGGTAGAGGTGTGTATTTTTGCTTTCAGCAAAATAGGGGAAGTTAGGTGTTGGTTTCTTTCTGGTATGTTTGGACAGTCATCCAAGAGTGGCCCCACGGAATGCTCGGCGTTGTGAAGATTCCTTTGTCTTGCAAGGCTTGCTCCATACGCATGGTGCAAGGGCCTCCCAAGCGCGGGAGGGCATTGGTGAAGTGTTTCTGCTTCTTGGCATTGCCCCTGTGCCTTGGCGCAGCTTACCCACAAGTCACTTGCGGTCGTTCGCGAGGCGGTGGCGGAGCTGTCCACGGATCGCGCCGGGGTCCAAGCGCAGGTGTTGGGAACCCATTTCAGTCCCTTTTATGACCCTGAGCGTTCCCAAGACAGGGTTGACCTACCATAAATGGTCAGCTTTGCCGGCAATGGGTTTTAGGTGTGGAAAGCACTGGGCCCAATTCCTTGCATTCGCGCAGCTTTTGTTTTGCAAGCTTCATGTTTCTGCAAGAATGACATCGCGACGTCACGTTCAGCGGCTTGGTTTTGCGGTGTGTGCAGTCAGAGATCGAGCAAGATCCGGCATGGCGAGTCATGCGATGCATCTTCAGAAGTGAGCTCGCGTGATCAGAGGCTGCTGAGATGTGCAAAGTAGGGGAGGACATTTTGCTACATGGATTCACGAGGACCCACTGGCAATTTCTCAAGCTTCCCTACTTTTGACACACAGAAATGCTTTCGTTTGGGCTAGTCGTTCAGGTTTGCTGGCCCTAAGGAATGTCCGACAAAACTTATGGGAACCGCCAGAAGTCATAGAGCCTTGGTGGATTCATATAGGGACCCCTCAGCTTTAGCTCTGGGCACCTGAATCATGGGCTTGCTTCATTGAACCAAGCAATCCAAGAGGTCTGAGATGGAGGTTCCTGACTGCGCTTTCCCGTCAGGTCTACACCTTTTGCTTTTGGGGCATCTCCCAATTCCTTGACTGCATCCGTCCGGTGCCGCAGTGGGGGGGCTGTTGTTGGAAGGGTGGCTTCGGAGGCGGATTGTGTTTCGCTCCTGGCACTACGTATGGTCGTCGTATTCTTGGCTTGTCTCCAGAATGGAGGAACCCCAAAGTAGAGTGGTTTCCCTTTGGGTCCCCTCAAAACACAGCCCCAAAAATCCGCTGCACTCAAAAAACAGACATTGTGATTAGTGATGTTTCAGTGGAAGTTCCCATATTTTCCTTTTGTTGCTTCGAGTTGATTCTTTCTTAGCCAGAAACGGCCAGAACATTCGATACTCGTTTCGGTCGCGTTGTGCCAAACGAGATTGTTGGCAAGGGCTGGTGATGGGGTTAGGGGGTTCCTTCCCAATCCAAGAAATCAGATACATTGAAGGGGGCATGATTATGAATTGGGGCCCTGTGGACGTTGACTAGACAATCCCCTTTCGCATGGACGTGGGTGAACGTCGGCGAGAGCGGCGTGTCTTCTTTTGAGGATACCCTTGTGGCTTGTTTTAAGGGGACCCGAAATTGGGGGGAACCCGCGATCTTTTCAGCTTTGCAAGTTTCAAGTCCCCAGGAAGCCCCGTCAGAGCTCGTTGCGCGGAGTTTTGTGAGGCTGGGAGATCACCGGGGGCATCATGCCGGGCATGACCTTGGACTTCAACAGGCCCTGATTTGAACTCGAATGAAGGGCTTTCACACGGTGTGGAGGGTTTGGATTTGCTTTCTGGGCCGCGGTGTTGAAAGGCTTTCAATATTGAACCACGAGGGTCACATTGGATAACATCATGCAGAGGCAGCCCTCTTGTAGTTGAAGGTTTCCGAAAATTGTTGACGCGGACATAGTGACACCAGGGAATCCTCCCTCCCTCCCTCCCTCCCTCCCTCCCTCCCTCCCTCGCTCCCTCCCTCTCTCTCTCTCTCTCTCTCTCTCTTTCTTGTTTCTATCCATCGATTCTATTATAAAGTTTCATTCTATTCTACTCCATGTATAGTTGTCCTTTTCTATTCTAGGTCTTTTGCCTGTTCTGTTCTGTGCTGTTCTATCTCATCTGATCTCGACTCATGTCATCTAATCTCATTTGTTTTCATCTTATCCTGTCAGGTCTTATCAATCTTATCTACCTACTATCTAATCTATCTAATCTAGCATCCAATCTATCTATGACTTTTCTATCCATCAAATCAAGTCTCCAACCTAGGCTAAGCTAATGTACTCATCCATCCATCTATCCATCTATCCATCTATCCATCTATCCATCTATCCATCTATCCATCTATCCATCTATCCATCTATCCATCTATCCATCTGTCTATCTGTCTATCTGTTTATCTATCTACCTACCTATCCATCCATCCATCCATCCATCCATCCATCCATCCCTCCGTCCTTCCATCCATCCATCCATCCATCCATCCATCCATCCATCCATCCATCCATCCGTCCGTCCGTCCGTCCGTCCATCCATCCATCCATCCATCCATTTATCCATCTATCCCATCCATCCATCCATCCATCCATCCATCCATCCATCCATCCATCCATCCATCCATCCATCCATCCATCCATCCATCCATCCATCCATCCATCCATCCATCCATCCATCCATCCATCCATCCATCCATCCATCCATCCATCCATCCATCCATCCATCCATCCATCCATCCATCCATCCATCCATCCATCCATCCATCCATCCATCCATCCATCCATCCATCCATCCATCCATCCATCCATCCATCCATCCATCCATCCATCCATCCATCCATCCATCCATCCATCCATCCATCCATCCATCCATCCATCCATCCATCCATCCATCCATCCATCCATCCATCCATCCATCCATCCATCCATCCATCCATCCATCCATCCATCCATCCATCCATCCATCCATCCATCCATCCATCCATCCATCCATCCATCCATCCATCCATCCATCCATCCATCCATCCATTTCTCTGTCTCCCTGTCTCTCTCTCTCTCTCTGACTCTGTTTGTCTGTTTGGTGTCTCGGCCTCAGTCCTCGAGCCTCTTGACCGACAGGCTCTGTGGAAGCCCGCCGGTTTACCTGAGCGTCTACGAGCTCAAGAAAGGCGCACGGCCTCGGGAAGGACATGCCCGCAGAGGGACAAAACAACCACAGAACGCGCGGACTTTTGACACGTCCTGGTTGGCGTGCGTGCGTGCATTCGTTTGTGCGTGTGTGCGTGTGTGCTAAGTAAGTGTGTGTGAGAGAGATTTTTCAAGACCTGAATGGAATATGGAGCCTGTGAAAAGTCCGTTGACTGGTTTCCCCAAATCCAAGCTACCGTTTTGAAATGCAAGGTGCTTATCCCCATGTTTGAACATTGGCCCAGTTCCTGTTCGAGAATCTAAAAGGGAGACCGCTTCCAATTTTGAGCGCCGCCTCTCCTTCTCGCTTTTCAGGTACTGACAAACGCCACCTCAAGTCCTTGAAGAGGCCGCGAGGGAAGGGATCGGGTTGTTGGCGTGCGGGGTTCGAAGACTTGCTCAAGGCTAAATGGTTGAAGCCACGTCTCCTAGGGTACACTTGGGCTTGGTATTACTTTAGTGGGAAGACAACCCATGGTCCCGTTTGTGGCTACCCTTCCATTAGTAGACATGGGTCCCCACTCCACAATGTCCCTGCCTTGAGATTCTGGCTGGTTTGGGGGTTGCGGTGGAGGTGGGTTTAGGATGGTTGGTCGGTTTAGGGTTGCAAAACAAAACTTGTGGCAAAACAACAGCCCCTTGGAGGCAAAACAAGGGAAGCGGCTCCCTCGCCGCCGGGAGGCGAGAGGCAACAAGTTTGGTTTGGGCTGTGCGCAGGCAAGAAGAGATTGCAAAACGCGACTGAAAGCAAAGCTTGCTGAAAATGACATGCCGGCCAGCGACAGGAAGCTTTAGGAGCACCTTAAGCGAAGCACCCGTGTTGCGAAGGTCCGTTTGCGCAAGTGTGTTTTGGGGTCATATGCGCAGGGCCTTGCAGAGACCTGAAGTTTTAAAGGGGCCTCTGACTCCTGAACCTGCTATGTTCTCGTGCCCCGGATTTTTCCTGGTGTCATGGACAACTGTTGAGAAGAGAAAGTAACAAGGCAGCGCCTGGTTCAAAGAAGCTCTGCAGCACAAGAAAGTCTGTGGGCGCGCGAATGCATGGGAGGCTTGTGAATTGAATGGCAAGCGAATGTGTGCAGTTGCGCATGAATGGACTTGTCTTGAAGGCGCAAGGCGGCAAGACAAGACCCACCCCTAAGCGGAGCATGTTTCGGCGGCGAGAGAGCCGCTAGCAAAGCAACAACTTCTCGTGGGCTCCTTGTGGGCAAAACTTGCGGCAAAAATACGCTTGTACGCAAAACAACAACCCCTTGTGAACAACAATCCCTTGTGGGCAAAGCAACCCCATTCACGCCTTACCTTTTTCACGTGTGGCAAAACCACCACCCGTGGGCAAACCGACATGTGGGCAAAAAAACAAGTTGGCGAAGAAGCGTCTGCGGGCGAAGAAGCGCCACCCCTCGTCTGAAGACGAGCCACCGCTCCGCAGGACCTATTTCCGCGTGGCAGCCTGGAGCGCATTACAGCCGCCGGCCAGCGAGGCGCGACATGGCGCGACTGCGCGCGCGAGGGGTCGACCACCGGCGGCTTCCGGTTTTTTTGTTGTTGGGCGAGGGCTCCCAAACGAAACGGAGAGCTCCAGAAAAAATCGGGCGCCATTGTTGTTGGAGTGCCAGGGTTGTTATGGGACAACGGCTCAAATGCTCACTTGCGGGCGAGCGGTTTTGGAGGCAAACCCACATGTTCTCCTTGCGCGAATGTGGATTGATTGTTGAGGGTTCACTATTTGAGGAACACCCTCGGTGGGTCTGGATTGGAGCCTCTGAGTCTGAGCATGTCTTTCTCCAGGGGGTGGGGGGAAGCTGCACGTGTTGCTTTCAGGGGTTCCACAGCCACTAGCCACTAAACAAAGGGTCGTATCGCACTTTGTCTGTGTCGGGGTGGACATCGAGTTTTGCCGGAGATGGCGGAGAAGACGCCGATCAGCAATGCGGACTTCAGCTGGGACGGCGTGGACTTGTTGGACTGCCGGAGAGGGGGACTGGGGAGGGGGTATCATCCCAAACACGTGCTGCTGTTTCAGGTTTGTTGTGCCATTCGAGTTTGGAGTAGCGCTGCTTTCTTCTCCCAACAGCTTTTTGCCCAGATATGGTCCGGTAGGGTTCCGGGTTCAAGGTTCCGGGATTCAGGGCCCGCTTCACCCATTCGGCAGAGAACTGGCCATTTCCCGGGCATGCAAGCCAGACACTAACAAGCTAAAGTGACACGCAAGCTTCCTTCCGCTCTACAGCAAGGGACGTGAGACTTTGCGCGCTGTTTCGCGCTTCGGGGCCTGGGGCCCGGTAGCCAGGCACCGGTTTGCGCGCACACGGCTTGCCAGGGCTCGTTGGCCGATTTGGGACCAGCAGGGAAACGTGCGCGCGGACCGGTCCCCGGCGCAGGGTTTCGGCCTATTGGTCGCCGTAGTGCACGCCGGCCGGGGGCCGGTTCGCGCACCGAGTGGACGGGTTTGCGCAAGCCGGACTGCTCCCTTTGCGTGGGAAATCAGCCCATTCTCCCTCAAGGATAGATCAGGTTGAAGGTTTGACTTAAGTGATACCAGCATACCTCCCCTTTTCATAGAGCAGACCTTCACGTGGCTTTCTAGATTCAGCCGCAGGCGACGTTTCACAAACCCCATGGAAGCTACCCTCCCCCCACACCAGCGATGGTAAAGTCTGCTCAGAGACTCTTGACAAGGAGCCGTGGAAAGTGTTAGGGGGGAACATTCTTTTTCCAAAGCCCAAGGGAAGCCAGCTCCAAGCTCCACGCGCTACGCGCCCTGCGCGCCCTGCGCGCCCTGCGCGGCCTGCGAGGACTTTGACGTCGAGCCGGCCAAGGCGGCGCCCTCGCCAAGTCCGCCTGTGACGAGCTCTGCGTGGCACCTCAGGTTGGAAGATGTCCCCCGAAATGTCGTTATGCTGCTGGAATCACGTTGCCACAACAAGGTTTGGCCTCCTAAATGGACGGGGGGGCCAGTGTGAGGTCTGCTGCTGCCCCTGGCTTCAGTTGCCCGCTTCCATCGCTGGGGCAACATATGACTTGTGACCGCGATGGCAAACTTGACGTTTTGGGCAGTAGGTAACTTGGGATCCCGTTGGGTTCAGTTAGTTGCGCAACAGTTCTCCGTATGCTGTTTGGCGGCAAAGGGCATGGCGTTTTTCCGGGGGCTTGCCCGTCGCTCCGGTTTTCCAGCTAGTCTTTGCATAGATTCCCTATCCCTCCATTCCCCGTTCCGCGCAAGGGAGAGCCTGCATTTTCCAAGGAGCAAACGGAAGACCCGTAAACCCTCCGATCTGGTTCAAAGACCCAGGCTCCCAGTCAGTGAGCTTCCATGAGCTCTCGTTCCAAGGTTGACCTGCTGGGTTTGGGCTGACTGTGGGAGAAGCAGGCCGAACAGATCCGAAAAGTTTCTTTGCGCATTCATGGCACGCAGAGCCACAGACACAAGCATACGGACACACACAGAGTCATGCTAGACAGACCTAGACAGACCTAGACAAACAGAGGCGGAGACAGAGGCATGGAGACACAGACATGGACACAGAGACTCTCAATCAAGATCACACACACAAGAGACGCAAAGACACGTACTGGACCCACCCACGCGTACATGTATATATCTATGTCTATATGTAAACATGCATGCAGACAGACTGTGACAGGCAGACCGACAGACATACCGACATAGCGACGTACAGACATGCAGACATGTGGACATGAATTGTGAAAGACGCGAAGCCCTCACCCTGGCGCACTCCTGCCCTTTTCTCTTCCAAAGCACCCCCACCCCGAGGGCCTTGCGGCCGGTGATGCTCCGCACCAAAGTTGACACGAGCCTTGTGATGCCAGTGGCGAACCTGCCCACCCGGGGCTTCCTGAGCCTAGCGTGCAATGGATGGAGAGAGGCTCGATTGATGCTCAAGAGAATGTCGACAGTGAAACTCAACAGTTGCAGCGCAACTTCAGCAAACCTTATCTTGTGTCGGATTTCGTACATGCATGCATACCTACCAACGTACATAAATACATGCATGCATACATACATACATACATACTTACATTCATACATACATACATACATACATAAATACATACATACATACATACATACATACATACATACATCCATCCATACATACTTACATACATACATACATACATACATACATACACGTACACATACACATATACACGTACACATACACATACACATACACATACACATACATATACATATACATATACACATACACATACACATACACAAACACATACACATACACACACATACACATACACACATACACGCATACACGCATACACGCATACACACATACACACATACACACATACAGACACACACACACACACATACACACACACACATACACATACACATACACATACACATACACATACACATACACATACACATACACATACATACATGCATGCATGCATGCATGCATGCATACATACAGACACACATACATACATACATACATACATGCATACATGCATGCATGCATGCATACATACATTACATACCATACCATGCCATGCCATGCCATACCATACCATACCATACCATACCATACCATACCATACCATACCATACCATACCATACCATACCATACCATACGGTTGGTGGGTCGGTTGGTGGGTTGGTGGGTTGGTGGGTTGGTGGGTGGGTTGGTCGGTTGGTGGGTGGGTTGGTGGGTGGTGGGTTGGTGGGTTGGTGGGTTGGTGGGTTGGTGGGTTGGTGGGTTGGTGGGTTGGTGGGTTGGTGGGTTGGTGGGTTGGTGGGTTGGTGGGTTGGTGGGTTGGTGGGTTGGTGGATTGCTGGATTGGTTGGGTTGGTTGGGTTGGTTGGGTTGGGTTGGTGGGTTGGTTGGTTGGCTGGTTGGTTGGGTTGGGTTGGTGGGTTGGTTGGTTGGCTGTTTGGTTGGTCGGTTGGAGGGTTGGCTGTTTGGTTGGTCGGTTGGTTGGGTGGGTCAGTTGGTTGGTTGGTTGGTTGGCTGGTTGGCTGGCTGGTTGGTCGGTTGGTTGGGTTGGGTTGGTGAGTTGGTGGGTTGGTGGGTTGGTGGGTTGGTGGGTTGGCAGGTTGGCAGGTTGGCGGGTTGGTGGGTTGGTGGGTTGGTGGGTTGGTGGGTTGGTGGGGGTTGGGGTTGGTTGGGTCGGGTTGGGTTGGGTTGGGTTGGGTTGTTTTGGGTTGGGTTGGTTGGGTTGGTTGGGTTGGTTGGGTTGGTTGGGTTGGTTGGGTTGGTTGGGTTGGTTGGGTTGGCAGTTTGGTGGGTTGGTGGGTTGGTGGGTTGGTGGGTTGGTGGGTTGGTGGGGGGTTGGGGTTGGTTGGGTTGGGTTGGGTTGTGTTGGGTTGCGTTGGGTTGGGTTCGTTGGGTTGGATGGGTTGGGTTGGTTGGTTGGTTTGGTTGGTTGGTTGGTGGGTTGGGTTGGGTTGGGTTGGGTTGGGTTGGGTTGGGTTGGGTTGGGTTGGGTTGGGTTGGGTTGGGTTGGGTTGGGTTGGGTTGGGTTGGGTTGGGTTGGGTTGGGTTGGGTTGGGTTGGGTTGGGTTGGGTTGGTTGGTTGGTTGTTGGCTGGCTGAGTGGGTGGCTGGCTGGCTGGCTGGCTGGCTGGCTGGCTGGCTGCTGGCTGGCTGGCAAGGCGACGGGTTAAGCGCGGGAAGATTGCCCCTATCCCCAGCCAGGCAGAGGGAGCACGACTTCTAGCACATGTATGTGTTAGATTCCTCTTGAACCGCCCCATTGTTGCAAGCCTCATCGTCTTGCTGGCGAGCCACAGATATCAAAAAAAATCATGGCCACAAACACCTGGCTTGCAGCCGGCTCACCCTGATGCACTCTGCGAATGCGCATTTTTCTCACGGGTCCAACTTTTGTTGGCCACCTAAATGCGCACATCAGCCACTGTTCGCCACCAGAACCCGTTTACTGACATCTCCAGGCCTCATGGCTTCCTTTCGGCTTCCCTTCAAAATAATTTAAGTGGCAAGAAGGGGTTGCGCGAACACCAACATTTCGCAGCAGTGAACACACTACTCGAAGGTGCAGGGGAACCTGATGAGCGCGCGTGTGAATATGAAACCCCTATGTGCACGAACAAGAGCGTCTTAAGTCGGTGAACTAGTTCAGTCCATGCTAGCAGCATTGTTTGCGTCATTCCAGTTGGACACACTTCTTACCTACTTTCTTGCTGACACGCGCCTTCAAGTAGACATATCATGTTTAGCTCGGCTCTGCCTTCCCGCTTGGTGTTCTGTACTGGGGGTTTGCCAGTCCCCCCATTTTCTTTTTTTTGCTGGGGCAGTAATGGGAGGTTATCAGGGTGATTGCCAGCTGCACTGACATCTCCACCCACAACTCTGCAAAGCCTGCTTGTGTTTGTTCAAAGAGTTGGGCTCCCAGTCGCAGTGAGCTTTCCGTGAAGTGATGTTTCAAAGGGTATTGCGGGGAACCCTGGTGATGTTACCGCGAGTGCCGGCACTCTCGCTCCAAGGTGCCTGCTGGGTCTGGGCTGAGTGCGTTGCAGATTGCGGGAGAAACAGACCGAGCTGCGTGACGCACCGTTGGATGTCAAGGTGCAGAGAGAGAGCACACAGACAGCGACACACGCACCCAAACACACACACACACACACACACGCATAGACAGCGACACACACACACACCCACACCCGCACCCACACCCACACCTGCACCCACACGCAGGATCTTTGCAGGAAGTGCAAGATTCAGCCAACGCTGCGCACTTACAGGTCTAAAGGTTGGAACACCTGTCGACACCCGCAACGGATTTGACGTAATGACACCCAAGCGACGACACATGGTCATGGAGATCATCAAGGAGCTGAAGCACAGGAGATACTTCATCATCGAAAATCCTCAGACATCAGGATCTGTCACCTACATTGCACCCAGCATTTGTTTGCAGATCCAAGAGTCAGCTGGGAAACGTGGGCTTAGAAGCTTAAAGCCAACAAGTTTGATGCATTGCCCAATTGCTGAGGCAATCCTCAGGAAATGCAAGAATTTCGCCAGCTCGGTGAAACACGAGCATCGGCAACTTGAAAGCAATGCAGGCACCTTCGGGAGCAGAACCAAACTGGCGCAAGTCCACCCTTACCAGTTCTGCCAGGATTTCGCCCGCATCATCCCGCGACTGATGCCATTGAAAAGGAGTTGAATTCAACAAGAATGTTCAGCCGTTCGCCATCCAAGACCCGCTCGTCCAGAAGTTACAGAAGACAGCTGCAAGAAGCTGAGAACCTTGTGCGTGTCATCCACTCAGTATGACCAATGCGCAGCATATGTCCGCGCAGTCGGCGTCAACGCGCCGATCTGGCAACCTGGCCAGATGAACAGAATTTGGGTCACGCCTGCGCCCAAATGCAATTGGGGAGAAATTGATGCAAGAACTTCGCGATCATGTATTCATCCGTTCACAGTGCATTCTCAGACGCTCCGGCCGTCCATCATCCAGCATGTGCTGCGTACAAAGACTGGATCCATTGTATGGTCACATTCGTTTTTGGCGCAAGACTGACAGGCGTTCAGCACGACCTTATGACATCTGACGATCAGACCAAGTTCGAAGTCGACAACACCTGAGTCATCGCGACCCATCAAGTTTCCTAAGAGAGGTTCAAGCGCCTCACCAACGAGACGTTCCAAAGCCAAGCAGAGAAACATCCAGAAGACCAAGAACACCTCGCAGCTTTGCAACCAGAAGAATCACTACAACAAGGTCAACGACTACTGCGGAACCAGGATCATCAATCCTGAGTGGACTCTGCGACCGAACCGGATAGCAGCTACCAGGACAAGAAGCAGTAGCCTCCTCAAGCACGAAACCCAATTCTGACACACCGACCAGAGTCTTTTCCATTGACGACGTTTTTTGCAATATCAACCTCATCGTATCAAATTCATGCAGTGAGAGAAGCACAGGATATTTATTTTCCATTTGCCGGACGAACAGCATCCGATCGCACCAAAAAGGTGATCTCAATGATTTGAATATGATTTGCACACTCATCTATTTGAAAGGGCTACGGCGCAAAAGGCCAAGCCTACACATAGATTTTCAATTTCGTGTCTGTTTTGTGTTTACTTTTGCGAAGCACCATTGATCTTCCCACAACCATTTCGGCTCAAGACACCACGCGTGTGAACCTGCGTCAGAGAGAAAGAGCCTTGCGGTACGCTCACAGGGACACCTACCTACATCCAATAGTCTTTACACCCCTTATTGGGACATTGCTGGGTCCTTTAGAAATAGATGCAGGGACCTTAACAAGACACGTCACTCCCTGCCCCCCCCCACACCCCTGCCCACGCGCACGCACGCACGCACCCTGCACACACCCACACACACACAGACGCACGCGCCCTGCACACACACACACACCCACACACCCACACACCCACACACCCACACACCCACACACCCACACACCCACACACCCACACACCCACACACCCACACACCCACACACCCACACACCCACACACCCACACACCCACACACCCACACACCCACACACCCACACACCCACACACCCACACACCCACACACCCACACACCCACACACCCACACGCCCCACCCACACACCCACACGCACACGCCCGCACGCCCACGCGCATTCGCGCCCGCGAGTGCCGCACGCAGGCGCAGGCGCACGCGCACGCGCGCTCGCGCGCGCACGCGCACGGGCACACACTCACACGCGCGCGCGCGCGCAACACGCGCGCAAAGAGTCAGCCATAGACACAGGCGCAGGCATTGCGGGGTTTCTGGCTTTTAATATTGGAAAATCTGAGGCCTCCGCCTGGCAGCCCGCACTGGCGCTGCTGGAGACCATGCGAACGCATGGACGGGGCTTCCAAGCGAGTGAGCGAGCCGGCTGGATGGCCAGGGCCTGGATGTTGTGGGATATCTGTTGTCCCAAAAACCCTACCGTTACTGTTCTTGGCTGTAGAACTAGCTGTGTTTATTTGTTATGTTCTAGTTCATATTGGCCATGCATTTTCAATCTTAGTTCTTGCGCCCTCTAGTGGCAACGCGACGACGGCTGTTTGAGAGGGGGGCCGCTGACAGTTGTAGCACATCTTACGCCGTACTTCAAGTACTTCAAATACACACTATTCTTTGCATTTCCTTTTCAGAACGAGTGTCCTTGGTGTTTATAAACGCTGTTTTTCTTTGCAGAAACCTGGGTCTCCAAGCAGCGCTTGTGAGGGGGGCAAGGGGGGAGGGGCAGGTTCAAGGGGCCGTTTGAAATGGGCGCTGAGAGATTTTGGCAGCAGGTTACGTCTAGATCCGTCATGTTGCACGGGCCAATAATTTGTATGGCGTAATTGTTGTTTTCCATTGTTGGGATGCTTGGCTGAACGTTGCCGCTGAAATCCACCGGTTTTTTTAGGCTAGGAGCCGGATACTTGGAGTAGATTTGTGCTACATGTTTTTCTGAGGCCTCGCCGACACAATCAGCTTCAACGCGACCATCACGGCCTGTGCCAGGGCACGGCAGTGGCAGGCCAGTGAATCAAGAAATGACTCGTGCGTTGTGCTGACATGCTTAGGTGGCAATCTTTTTGCGGGTAGATTCTTCGTGGCAAAGAAGAAGTTAAAGCCTGGCCAGTCATTGCAGAAGCTCATTGCAAGTGGCTGTGTGTGAACCTGAGCATTTGGAAGCCTCCTCCAAATGAAAAAGGTGTCCTATTGATTCAGCCTCCACCTTCCATGGCGATTATGATGCTTGGACACATTTTCATATTTACAGACATAATCATGGATTGGAAGCTTTTGACAACGCGACGTTTGCTTTCAGAGTTTCCGAATCAACAACCGTTGTCATGCGCCGCGTTGCACCCTGTGGTTTCCGTTTCCACCGACCTGGGTCACTCTTTAGCACTCGGCTCACCTCTCTCACCACTTGCTTCTACTGCCGCCCTTTGAAAATCAACCCAGCCTCTACGAAGAACGCCTTCGGCGCAGCCGGCTATCCCCACACCCACAGGTGGCTGTGACAAACTGAGCTCCTCACTTCAGTGAACTTTTGGATAGTGTATGCATGAAGCACGTACACGACCGCACTTAGGCGCCTTGCTCAAGGAAAAGAATTTGTGGCTTAAGGGGTTTTGCTTAGTTTGGTAGCGGAGCTCGTCTCCTGCACCGCAGTCATAGCGGACTTCGATCCGGGCACTCGCTTTCGCCTCTTTCACCTCGACAATCGTTGAGCCGCACAGATCGCCGAAGAGGCAACGCTCTCACTTGGAGAAGGTCTCTGGCCTGATCACTCTCACCCCGACCACCTGCCTGGTCTTCAAGCATCATGGAGCGCAGGCCAGGCGGGACGTTCTTTGTGAGTGGGCAGCGAACATGCAAGAGTGCTGTTCTTCCACCACCTCCGAATGTGGTGTCGGCCAAATGATGGAGCACGCGCCTCTCGTTTTTCAGTTGAGTGGACCCTCAAGTTGGAGGCCTCGACATGGGCAATGTGGCACTTGTTTTTCGGGCCTCTCGAGAAGCGGGACGTCATGCTCCAACTACATGGAGACATGAGCCGCTCAAGGAGGTTCAAGACAAGGAGATCAGGAGATCTGACGAGCTACCATGACATCTCCAAGTAGTATAACATCTCCAAGAAAATGTCCAAGCCTTCGACTGGACTGGCGGAGATCGAGTGACAGCTGGCAGGAAAACTACTGGCGTGAGACCAACCATGACGACAGCTGGTGCATGGACGATGCGTCTACCAGGACTATCCAGTTCAAGACGATCTTGAAGGCACGAAGCTGATGGCAAGCGCAAAGGTCTGATGGGTGGCATTCTGCCGCATCCTGCCCTATGCCAAGACGGAGGAGGAACGCCACGAAGGCCTTCAGGAAAAGGCGGTGGATACTTCAGGCAAGTGCCGCAAAGGCAAGAGCGCAGGAAAAGGCAAGAAGGGCAAGTGCTTCGCCAACTGCAGCGACTGGTACGTCCGGCAGCAGCAGCAGCTACTCCATGCCCGGCAACGATTTCGTCTCGATGCCTCCCAGGCCGTGAACACTCCCGTGACCATTGACAGCTTCGAAGCGTACCTCGTGCCAGAAACACCGACGACTCCGTCAAGAAGTTAAACTGCCGGTCATCGGTCATAGAGGCAAACCAGACCACCTCTCCTAGCAGACTGTGGTTGGCAAGAACGGCCGAGGTCTACTAATTTTCTTGGTGCTTCGGCTGGTCTTAGTGGTCACTTAAGACACGAGACATCATGGACCATTGCCTACGGCCCCTGGAAGGGCAAGACCTCCACTGACGGAATTCCCGGTTCTGCGGTTAGATGGAGGGGACTTCTCCATTCAAGAACCTGACCGCATCGTTCTCTGCAGACGTCGTCGGTGGCGAAGGGTCGCTATGTCCGGCAGTGGTGTCGAGTCCAAACCTTTGGCAACTCGCGCATGCATTCTCACGGAGTGGTTTGCATGGAGGAGATGGACTGTTGGTTTGTCGAGCGGACGACGACAAGGACGGCGAGAACGTGTGCATGATCCGATTGCTACTGGCCGATTCTGGACACTACACCATCCCAATCAACAACGACTCACAGGAAAACTCACCAAAAGCAGCGCAAGCAGACATGGTTACTTTACGGAGAAAGTTGCCTCGTCATCTACTACTATCTGGGACGATGTGAGCCCTGCCGCAAAGAAATGCTGAAGAAGCTGGCAAAGCGCGAGCGGGGTGAACATTATCATAATGTCAGCGACTACAACCAAGTGGATGATCTTCATGAGCTACCATCAGAAGCTGGAAATCTCCTCACGCGACACCAGCGCCACGAATCAGCAGCACAAATGACAACGATAAGAGCGAGGTCCACCGCGCCAAGAAAAAAGTCCGTTTGAATGAGGCTGAAGCAGAGCTGGGAAGTCACCTTCGGATAAAATCAAGTACTGCTGGACCGAACACACGTCCGGAGACGGTTTGCCTGCTTTAGAAATCTCGGTGGACATTCTCGACAACAGCGTTTCACAGGTCTTGGACAACATTCTCATCCCTGAGGAAAAGAAGAAAAACCTCAAGGAGCTTGACCGCGCCATGGCGGAGGAGAGGAGTACTATACCAATTGCAGGCGCTAGGTCATTTCCCTAGACTCCTAAGTCGGGGAGAAAACATGCCCATGCGACTTCGGGCAGTGGTAGTGGCAGTGGGCGTTTGTCTTTTCTTACTCCGATGAGTGAACTGTCCGTTCTCTTCCCGGTGGGCCTCAGGTATGGCTGGGACATCTACCTTATCAGGTCCTGTTTGGCTCTCCCTTGTGCAAGCGCTGGATGATCTCAGCCCACACTGAGAGGCCTATGCAAAAGATGGCGGAACAGTGCAGCTCAAAGCTGCTGGAGGACGCTTTCGAAGACGCTGGATAAGTCAAGGTACTGATCGGGCTATGAGGCTAGACGCCATCGTGCAATTCTGGACTGTGCTTCGCAAACCTCAATTCTCCCTGGTCCTGGAGGTATCAAGGTTGCTCTCCCGGTTCTAAGATCTTCGAGCTCGAGCTGGCGGACAGCGGGCGCTTTTTTTTCTGGTGGCCAGAGGTTGGCTTGGCTCGCAAGAAGGACTTGGACTTTGCCATGGGGTGTCGAAGCAGAGGCGCCGCTGAGGGCAACTGAAGCAAGGAGGGGGCGCCAGCAAAGGCGCCCATGGACACCGGCAGTCTGAGCCTGTCAATGAAACACGGCAGTGTCAAAAATGTGGTTTGGGTTTTCAGTGATCGGAGTGGAATGAGGCAGGAAGCACTTCAGCAGCACGGATTGAGGACGATACACTTTCACCATGATCTGCATTTTCGAGGAGCGCAGATGCTGGAGACGATGCGACCAGCTCTTTTGTGGATGCGACTTGCTGATGGACGCCAATAGACCCGAACGTCTGTGTCGACTAGAACGTGCGCAAGTCGGATCTGGCAGGTTGGTAATCGTGGAGACCGACGTCAACAGCCATTTGGAATCTGCAGTCTGTGAAGGAGACGACAAGCAATGTTCACTCCAACATCGTGGTGCGTCTTGGAGAAGAATGACACCGGGACTATCCCATGCAGTTCGCGAGCGAAGTTGCTCACCAACTTCCCGGTGTTGCCGGTGTCCTGAAGGCGCCCAACATGCTCACGTGAAGCAACTTGAGGAGAACGGATGAGAAGAGAGCGCAATGTGACACATAAGTTGATCGCTCTTCTGTTTCTGGCAGCCTCGGTTGTGACTGGAGCATTGGGACCGCCAAGCGGGCAACCTGAGCTCTTGGCATCTGAGTTTGGAATCGCAAAGCATGGCAACGGCAACTTCGAGACATCGCAGATTGAGCTTGCGCAACATCTCGGCGACCACGAGCGGCCCGAAGCAGACCTCTCCAAGCTGGCGCTTTGTTCCGCGCTGACTGGACACATGAGCAATGCCCTGCCAATACCATGCAATCGCATGCCAAGACGAGTTTTCCGACACAGGTCAGCTGGACACGTGGTCAAACCACGCATGAAGGAGGTGGAGCAGCATTATGATGTCTGTGGTGAAGACTGCTCGCTTTTGGAATTGGTAAAACCATCGAGTGTTTCACACCATGTCAAAGGCCAGTGTTTAGACCTCATGACTTTCGAGCAGTTCAGCGACTTCGGAAGCTGTCAAATTGGCCGCTCAGATAGACATTTGTTGAATGTTTGGCGGCGACGGCAACACGACCAAGGCGCTTACGTGGAGGACTCAACTTTGAGCTGATGGCCGGGGTTGACTTGAGTAGAGAAGCGGACTTCCAGCACATGTTCGACTACCTCAACAACAACGACCCTCTGGCGGTGGTGCTCGCGTGCCGCAAGTGGAGCCATTGGAACAAGAAGAAGGTGCATTACGAAACCTGGGCTCGGTCATTCGAGCGGAGTCAACGCCTTGGCCGGCTGAGCGGGAAGATCGCTCAACATCGAGTCGATCGAGGCAGAGGTTTCTTGGTGGAGCAACCTCATGGAAGTGGTCTCTATCAAGAACCGGAATGGAAGGAGCTGGAACCGATCATGCTCACCGTTGTCTTTGACCAGTGCATGACTGGACTGAAGATGATATCAGAGCCATTTTGGCCGGTGAAGAAGAGAACTGAAAGGTATCGGACCCGGAGTTGCTGCATTTCCTTCAAGGTCTGGACTGTGATGCAGGAGTCACCTCATGCAGGTTTGGCCTCTGAATCTGTGCCTATGGCAAGCAGAGGGAGAAGAAGGACTGTCCAGGATGCCGCGGTCATTGCCGGCGTGATCATGACCGACACACACGCAAGGGCAGTTGTAAGTTCGAGACGGCAGAATGGAAATGTCCGGGATGCACCGAACACTGGCATCGAGCTCATCCGGCACGCACTGGCGACTGTCAGTGGGCTCATGCACGAGAAGTTAAGGGTGCGAGAACGGTGGGGGCATCATCCCCAGGATGGCCAAGCCGTGAGCCGACTGACACTCTCAGCCTGGATCCCAACAAGCGACATCAAATTCCGGACTTTCGGAGACTGGTCTGCTGGAACGGCCTGATGATCCGGAAGCGCGGCGGAAGCTCAAGTTGGCTGACGCGGGAACAAGAACGAGGAGAGCCGATGCTGGCACTCAAGCAAACGCTGAAGCCAGTGAAGATGCGAAACCTGGAAAAGGAGAAGTGAAGCAAACAAGTCTGTAGCTGGCGGATCTGATCCTGATCCTGGCGGAGGTGACGGTGACGACGGAGAAGACGGAGATGATGAAGATGATGGAAGCCCACCTGGCTGGTCGAGGTTCGACCTAGGAGCTGCACTTCAAGCTGTTCGCGAGGGGGTTGAATAGCAGGTCACACTGCGCTACCGTGTTCATCATTTCCGGGAGCTTGCTTGAGGTGACTGCGCGTATTCCGGGTTTGCGCCTCTGCAAACCGAGCATGTGTCCACGCTCAGATACCATCACCAGAACTTCTCTTGAAGTGCCTGCAGCTGACAACAGTGCCTTCATTCGTGCAGCGCTGCAATGATACCATCTGAGATGAAGCCTTCTATAAAGACTACGTGCTGTTCCACGCGGTTAACCTCACGGCCAGATGGTCACTCTTTGGACTGCCGCAGACGCTGATGCCAGATCAAGAAGGCTCTGTGGCAGACTACGTCTCCGACCAGCTGCAGAAGCGTGGAATCGATCTACAGTTGGAGCTGCTAGCAACGTGCGGATTGGCATCAAGACCCTGTTGGGGGAATCCGTCTATGTGAAGAACATCCTCCTCACGGTAGTCAACACAACGCTCCTCTTGGAGAACGTGGTGCTGCTCGAGTTCAGCAGATCGCTATATCTTCTATGGCGCAGGCGACTGCTCAGCAGAAGTTGCTCATCGCAAACAGAGCTAAGACTCGACGAGCTGGAGAGAGACTGGAATTTGAAACAAGCAAAGACACGTCTGGATGGATGGGCCCAGCAACGGTCGCTGATTTGTCAGGGCTACGAGATGGCCTGGTTCATGTGCGATGGCAAGGGCGACTGCTGATAGTTCGAATTTTAAGATGTGAGGAGGCGCTGGTTTTCGCGGTGTTTTTGAGAAGGCCCTCCAACCCGGTGAAGTGGTTTCGAGAAGCAGTTGGTGAAGTTCTCTACGTTTGGGATGGTTCAAGCAAAGTTCGAAGTGGATTCCTTGCGCGGCCAACAACCGCAGGGCTGATGTCCTGCGTGCTGGGCTCTACATCACGGGCGATTGTTTACACCTGCAAGGAACGATCGGATTTCGCTTTGGCAACTCCATCACGGGTGTTCCTGTATGACGATACGGTGATGCTATGGTCAGATCAACCGTTGGAGTTGCTGCTTCCGAAGTATGTGAATCTGGAGAGACTGACCGGTAAAAAAAACATCTCCTTTGTGCAGCTCTTCATGGTCGATGATAATCTGGTCAGTGAACTTCGAGGACAAGTTGATGACGATACTCCTCACGTTGGCAGGCCTCATGAACCCAACATGCCCAACCTACCGGAGATCGCTAGCAGCAGCAACGCTCGGAAAAGTCCGAGAAGGAAGGCAATTGCTGATGGACCAGTTGATCAACCAGAGCCTCAACACGCAGGTGCTGAAGCTGTGATGACGCCTTGCATCGGCATCTTCTAATCGGAATTTGGGAAACACGCCCCGAGGTTCACAGCAAGAAGAAGGTGAGGAGCTCAATGAGTCAGATGGAACAGATGTGGAGAATGGTGCCCTCTACCAGAACGAGCCTCCGGCAGTGGCTGACTGGATGGAGTGAAGATGATCCCGTGTCTTTAAGACTGAGCAATTGAGTGATGGACTACGTCACCGGTGGTGCTGAAGAACTTCGGAAAGAGATGGAGCCTGGAGACACGGTGGCAGTTACCGTGGAGAAAAAGCATCGTGTGCTTACTCGCGAAGAAGCTTTGGAGCGAGCAGAGGATTGTCGAGAGTCGATGATTCAAGAGCTTCAGAAGTGGATCAAGCGTAAGGCCTGGACCAGAACTTCGCGTCGCAGCAAGCGGGCGCTGAAGTGGAAGCAGCTTCCTCAAAACGTGAAGGTGATCATGGTTGCTCAAGGTTTCCTTGACGATCAGAAGACAGAGAGTTCTGCAGCAACCAGCGCAAAGTGGTCTCAGAGGCTCCTGATCATAGTGGTTGTCAATCGAGGATGGACAATTCACTCGGCGGACATCTCGGAGGCGTTCCTGAGGGGTTCGACCTTCGATGAGCTGGCGGAAGCTGGTGAGACAGAACGAGAAGTTGCTTTGCAGGCAGCTGCCGCCCCTCAACCTGAACAGTGGTCAGGTACTTGAAGGCGCAACCTTTCAAGCTGGTGTATAGCCGGTCCTCTTCGCTGGTGATCACGGACTTGGCCTACAAAGGTGAAGATCAAGACCATCTTGCTGCGCGGAGTGGTTTGATAGCTCTGACCAATAAAGATGGGCCGATTTTGTTGGTGACAATCGCACTCAAGTGTTGGAGTATGTCTCAAAGAAGCTCTGCAGCGCGCTGGACTGGGGTTGGCGCTCAACGCGGCCATGATGATGCACGATGTGGAGAACTGCACGGAAAAGCCGGGAGTTCTTGCAGAACGGCTTGAACAAGGACGGCTGGGCATCAGCATCAACAATGTCATCGATGCCCGGTCGGTCTTTGATTGCTCGGCTGCCACGGAGCTCAAGTGCCAGAGTGATGGTTCAACGCATATCCACGCTCTTAAGTGCTCAGAACAGGACGCCGCCTCATTTGGTGTGACGCTACGGACATGTTGGCGGACGGCCTCAACAAGGGCGTGGCGGAAAGACTAGCGCTGCGACAAGCAGCAGAGCTTGGCGTTTGGAAGGTGGCTCATGAGATGAAGAGAAGGTCGTTGAAGCTTCTAGTCAATGGCATGTCTTCGAGGATCGCGTGGTCTGCAAGAGAGGCAGACACCAAGCCTTCCGGTTCCCCTGGAGAAGCTTGGGCACAGGCGGGTGACAACCATGCTGGCGTCCGATGGATTGGCGCTACGACTTTGTGGTTCGCCTCGGCAACACTCCAAGAGTTGTGCGTCTGAGTGGGACTGCTTAGGCAAAGCCTGAAAGCGCAACCTGAGTTCAGAGGTACGTACCATGTGGAACCTACATGTATGTGCTGCGGCTGTTTGGCATAGACCCCTTAGTTCGAGAACTAGCACTGCCCACCGGGCCACCTTGCTGATGACACGCGGAGCCTCGCGCAAGGGCGCTGCGGCCTTTCGTCGACCTGTTCTACTTGACGCACGTCAGGGGCATGCTGGTTTCAACTAGGGGGGTGCACGGCCTGGAGCATAGATGTATATGTAGATGTGACCATCCTGAGTTGCTGTGTTTTCCTCTGGCGGGGGTCCCACATCCGGCCAGGTGGGGCTTTTGCTGCTGCAGGCCCTGCAGGCTGATGGGCGGCTCCCGCCCAGCGCTACCACGTTGGGTGCGGCCGTGTCTGCCTGTGAGAAAGGCAGTGGCCTCAGGCCGGTCCTATGAACCAAGGTCTCCCAAGTCTCGCAGACGGATGGTTTGGTGGTTCTCCCACTGGTCTTGCTTCGTTGTGCAACCTGTGTGTTAAACCCGGTTGGCCCATTTTTGGGGTTCGGACCAACAAGCTGACTGGTCTCCCATTTGCTCCCCAATTTCCCTTGATACTAGTACAGTTCTGCTGAAATGTTTTTCCATTATGTATCATTTTGAAGCTGTCAATTTGTTCTTGACATTCTGCACTGGAAGCTGCTCCTTTCGCGTTTCCTGTTCCAACATGCTCGTGTTGCAGCGCGTTTCTAATTCTAGCTCAACGGCTATCTCTTTTGAAACTCGGTTTGGCAAATCAATAATTCTGAGGCGTCGTTTGCAAATTTGGAAGGAAGATGAGAATCCTCTTGAGTTTGAGATCTCTGGCAGATCAGGTGGCAAGGCGGGCCATCCGCTGAATCAACGACGCTGCAGGTGAGTTTTGGCGCGGCGCGCTGCATCTCCTCGCGGAGGGCATCGGGGAGAGTCCCAGGCGCGGGATCGGTGGGGTTTGAAGTGGTGCTTGTAATTGGGAAACCGGAAGGGGAAGCTGACATGCACCGTCTTTGTCCTACACAATACTCGAACACCTGGACGTCCCAGGTTCAGGGCTGAACATTGACCAGGTTCAGGGCTGAACATTGACCAAGTTGTGGGATGGAGGGCGCCCAACATCAGCCATCAGCCGGCCGAAGCTAGGCGAGCTACAGTAACCAAAGGGACACGAGCCAATTTGTGAAGACATGACACTTCATTCCCCGTTGCATGATTCTGGTCCTTGCAACAGACGCCTGAATGAGTGCACGTGTACATCCCCCTTTTGCGCCTCTCAGAGTGTCTTTCAGTTGTAGCCATTCGGGCCGTTTCACTCCACACCAGGAATGGCGGCCAAAAGATGTTCGGCGCGGCTCGCGTGAGACGTTAGGCTGAAGCCCAACATATTGGCCTTCAGCGCAGCTGTGAATGCCTGTGGCCGGGGCCTGCGCCTGGCAGCCCAAGCTGTCAGCACATTTGGGCAGTTTTTGGGAGGGCCGATCCGGGTTTCCGGGCCATGTCCCTAAGGGAACCACCAAAAGTGGATCGATCGTTTCAATGGAACTTCGGTTGAAGGGAAAATCTAGCCCCTGCTGGTGGATTGGTGAACTTGGTGTTGAACAGTGACAGTGACGCAGTGCTCATAATTGAGCCAGGACACACGCGTCAAGGCGCCCGCGTACTTGGCCCGAGGGGAATCCCATCATCCGAAATTTGGATGATGGGATTCCTGTTAAGGGAACCGCCATGACCCACAAAAACGGTTTTGACTATGGCACACACTTTGTCATGCTCACGTTTCGCGGGGTCCCTGGATTTGAGACTGTAGCTCACGATTGGGTTAGATTCGGTTTCCCCTTTGACATGCACGCGCAAGTTGCAAGCAGAAATTCTACTTAATTGGAAGTCTGACTTTGGCTCCACATCAAGTTGTAGGGGCCCGATCTAGTTGGGTACCTGCTTGCATAGAGCCTGACCCAGTTGAACGAACTCCTGCTTGTCTTTTCCGGTTTCGAACCATCCAAAAATATGGCTCCGGCTAGCTTTGCCCCGTTCCCAGCTACTGATTAGAAGTTCGATCTTCGGATTTCCAAACAAACTCCCTGTTTTGAGTGCATCTTACGCGCGTTTGTTTGGGGTTTTGACTCAGTTTCTCGCGCGAGATCAGAAAGGGGCGCGAGGCCTTGAGAGGTGAAGAGCGAGGTGATTCGCAGATGCGTCTGTGTCTGTAAGTCAGTCAACCCCAAAAAGGATACTCTAAAAGAACATATACTCTTATTGCTCAGTGTTCCAGAGGATCGAGACCACAAGTGGAAGAGGGAAGTCTGTTGGAAGTGGCTCACTGGACGAATGAAGCCGTTTCACCTCCTCCAAACGAAAGTCGCTCCTAGAGTTGAAGCCGAAAACCGGGGGGGGGGGGGGGGAATTGTTTGGCCCATCGGTTGTAAAGCAGGTAAGCCACATTCGTGGCTTGCCATGGGAAATGATTGGCCGGCAGATCGAGGCTGGGATTTTAGCCTGCGGCTGCTGAGCGAGGCTCGGGAGCCCGGGACCCCAGGTTCGATGAAATGTTTGCTAAGGAAATCAAATCCCCAACTAAGCCTTCAGGACAAACCCTGGTGGGAATGTCACCCTTGCAAAAGGCCCTTTGAATGTCACCCGAGTTGGATCTACCTTCATTCGAGGTGGATACGAATCCCGAATGTTCACATCGAATTTTTGTTTCCCTTTTGGTGTCCCTTTGAACCCAGATGAAAAAACATATGTATATCTCTATATGTATGTTCCAGGCCGTGGACCCCCCCCCCCCCCTCCCCCCATTTAGGGGGAATTCCAGACTCATAATTTGTCTGATTAGTGTAATTATTCTAACTATTCTAATCATTCTAATTAATTAGAATAATTAGTATAATTCGAATCATTAGAATAATTAAAACAAAAACAATTTGTTCTGTTCATTGTAATTCTTCTATTTATTTCCTCTTGGGGGGATTCCAGACTCATAATTTTCTAATTATTATAATTATTCTAATCATCCTAATTATTATAACTATGCTCATTATTCTAATTAATCCCCTTTGAGTGGAATTCCAGACTCATTTTGTTTTGCTCATTATTATTATAATCCTAGTTATTCTAATTGCTATAATTAGAACATACAAAGAAGCTAATGTGTTTCTATTTGTTTTAATTATTCTAATTATGTCCCTTTGGGGGGAACTCCAGACTCAGAATATTTAGAAAAGTAGAATAACTAGAACAAAAATATAGGCTATTTTTTCTATTTGTGCTATTGATTCTAATTATTTCCCTTTGGGGGAATTTCAAACTCATAATTTGACTCATATTTTTTTTTCATTTTTCAATTTAGTCGATTTTTCTGATTACTCTGATTCTAATTAAGCAGAATAATTAGAAAATTAAAAATAGTTATACTTTTTGTTGCCTCGTGACAATCATTTTGCGGTTGTGCGGCGTGATACTCTCGCAGATCTCCTTGTATTAGTATTGGTTCGCCTCTACATCGATCAGGACGAAGTTGACCCGGGCCTCGCTAGCTGGACCGGTGGGCCGCCCTGACCAAACCTGAAACCTGGTGCCGGGAGTGCTGGGCGCTGCCTGATTCAGACCTAGTACTGTGCTGTGTGCTTTGCCCGTCCGGGCCTGTCGGCATTTGGCTCTCTTTACGTCTCGCGGTTGCTCGCATGTCCAATTTGAAAAACCTCTTGCTGTCCGCAGAAGAAGGAGCAATCGGAAGGCATCTTTTTCCGTGCAAACGCCAACAATTTCCGACCCTTAGACGGTCTTCGAAGTGGCATTTGTGAAACGGCAGCCTTTTAGGCTTCCGGAAGTTGCAGCTATCATAAGGGTTCGGCACTCATGAAGCGGGGGTCCTGCCATGTGTCAGCACATCGATGACATCGGACAAAGTCTGCTGGATCTTGGCACAGAGGATTCCTGGAAAGCTCCTTTGTGCAGGACTTGCGATTGAAGTGAATTCAGGGCTGGGGCAGGGCCGTTGTTTCAGGTCGTCAAATTGGTTTGAGAGACAAATGAATGTGCATATATATATATATATACACACGTGTGTGTGTGTGTGAAAGCTTGAAACCCATGGAAGCTACAGTTGTCTTATTGGACCTTCCAGTGCCCATGAGTCCATGCTCCCAGGGCCAACCTGGAGCTAGATGCGGGGAAGCCAAGAAACATGGGCAGCGAGGCGAGGGGAGAAACCTTCAGATGCAGAGAGACCCTGTGGTGCACTGGTAGCAAGGCACGGAGTATGGGGGGCCCACATGCAGGGCTTCGGAGGGAATCCGCATTTTGTTCAACGTGGCCTTTCAAATTTTCACGACCTTCTTGGTTTAGCTGTCAGCTTTGGTGGCGCAGATTGGTACAAACTCGTGCTGTGGTTTGGCCCAGAGCTGCACATGGGCCGTGAGCCTTCAAGCAGCCCTGCTTGACTTCGGAATCGCCGTTGCGCAATCCCCAAGTATTTCATGTCCTCATTTCCATCGCAGTTTGTGAGCGCATATGCGGTCCATGCTCACTTGAGGGTTTTGACAAACAGTTTCATACGGCCCGCATGCCAAAAATAGGTTCGGGGGGCGATTGGCAGGTGCGACCTGCCTCTGGGTGGCCAGATTCTCCTTCCTTTTTGATTTCCCTTGATTTTTGGCAATGATTCCCCCCTGATCCCCTCGGGTGCTCCCCTTCCATCGGTTTCCGAATCCGTCCGTCCTGGGCACACAGGCCATCACCTACAACTGCGCGGTGGGCGCCTGCGCCCGGGCGCGGAGGTGCGGGAGTTTCGGATGCTACGGAAGAGGGATGGGAAGAGGGGGGAAGCGGACTTTTGGTGAGGCTGCGCGTGTCCAGTGAAACAAAGTCGTTGCGCTTTGAACCTCACGCGTCCAATTTTCAAGCAGGTGGCACTTTGGGTTCTTGGATACCCACCTTTTGTTGAGAGCAGAACCTTTGGATCCCCCCCTTCCGATATTTTGGGAAACACTCAATTTCACCCAGACGCCCAGGTGGGAGGACGCCCTGAGCCTTGTGCCGGGGTCTTGGATTGGCACGGGGATGACGCGAGCGGCGAGCGGCGAGCGGCTCCCAGCCAGCCGGTGTTTGACAACTTTTGGTTGGTTTAGTGGTCGGGTGTCCGTATTTCACCCAGAAGTTCCACTTGTAGCAGGGGATCTGAGGGCAGCCCGGGCTTTTGGGAATGACTCATCCTAGTTTGGAACTGTTTTGGACGAAACGCGCTGGGAGCAGTCAGCTTTGGTGATATCACTTCGCTGGGGGACTCAAGGCCAGCGTTGCCAGATTCAGATGCGGTGTAAGGTCTGAGATGTGGGCTTTTGACATTGTGCCTGACTATGTCACTCGCAAGGACCGGCCGTGCCGGGCTTCGGTGCCGGGCTTCGGTGGTTGTACTACCGTGGCTTCCAGTGGGGCGTCTGGTAAGCGGATGTCGCGACCTGCCTTCACTTGTGGTTGGATCGGTTTGTAGACACGGGCCAAGCAGAAGCCAAAAACGCATCCGACTTGTGGGTAATTATGTGCGTCCAAGCACAAGGTCTACGTTCACGTGTGGATTATGCTGGCATTCTCCGTACTTGTGACAGGAATGTGGGCACGTGCCTTTTTTGAGGGTGCCCTTTTCAATTTGTTGGGGTAGCGGGAAACCACAGGAGCCCCCCCTTAATTTTGAGACAAAGCCATGACATGTCATGGGGTATGTGGGGTTCTGGGGTTCGATGTTTGTGGGAAACAATTAAGTAGCAAATTGGTGAGCCTTGCGCATCTACAGTTTTGCTTTGATTGTTGGTGTTCTCGTGTTTTTTTTCTTCTGCTGCTGTCGTTTGCCGGGTTCGGGCCTGGAAGAAGTTGGAAGGGGTTGTGGGGGTGTAACCACGTAGCTAGAATGGCACTATATGATATGCCATTGAGGGAGCTGGACTCATGAATGTCTGCACCTCACATATGCTGCAACAAACGTCTGATACATTTCAAGCCAGGCAGCTTCTAGACAAATATTTGATTTCTATTTGTCGACATATGACATATGCTACAACACACTCGTGAATCATTGAAGCATCAGCTAAACACATCTTTGGAAGGCCATGGGGAGGAGAGCCAGACTATGAACGGGACATGTTTGGGACACCAGCAGACCGCCTGGGACGCCATTGGGCCAAGGACACCACTGGGACAGGGACGGGAAACCAGGCACCGGAACAATTCGGCCATGGGCACAACACCGTGACGCCGACCAAGACACAAAGCGAAACACCGGAGCACAGCGCTGCAACACCCGGAATGTATGGGGGCACTAGTACTACCCGGAACAGCACCGATACACCAGGACACTGACCAGGACACCAGTGCAACCACGAAACCAACCAGGACGTCGAATGGGACACACCGGAAAACTGCCACTGAAGCAGCCTCCTGAACAGCACGTTGCCAGCACACTACTGGGACACTACCAGGAACGACAATCGGCCGAACACCAGCGGGACGCCACCGGTACAGCCAACCGGCACAGCACCGGGAGAATCAGTGCAGCAAAGAACAAGCGCCCGGACATCAGCAAACACGACACACTGGGCCACCCGGGACACTGCTGGAATACAACCTGAAAAACGTCAGCCAGAACAAGCAACATCAAGACACCGTCGGGACATTGCCGGAAGGCCACCAGAATGCCGTGACACTGACACATCACCAGCGCAGCACCACACACACACACAAGACACCGCCGGAAAAACGAAACACTCCTGGGACACCAGCCGAGAAGCCTCCGACATCCTCCGGCACCGCGGGACACCGTGGGGACGCCATTGGGACACCACACAGGGACGCCACCGGGCCGCGAAAACACCATGAAACACAACACAACCCGGACACCAACGGGGACACTCGCCAGGTAACTGGTATTAGACCCACAGCTGGACGCCATTGGGAGACTAGTCAGAAGCCGATAGAGCAGCTAGAAATACACTGGACTTTTGCCCGCGACATGAATCACTACACATATTTGGGAGCTATGCTAGGAGCACAAGAGACATATGTGAGAAGTATAGCAGGCTTGCTGCGCATCATGTTCCATTCATATGTTTCAGTTATGTCGGCCATGTGATGGGTGTAGGCTTCTCATTTGTAGTCTAACTAAGCATATGTTATTCATGCAGTAATTAGAAGTCATACACGTAAAGATTATATAAGCGTACTGTGTACATGTGCCCCGTGTTCTAATCAAGATGCAAACACCCCCCTGGTGACCCGTTCTCCGACAAACCTCTTTTTCGGGCCCTTTTGGGATCTCATTTTGAGGGCAAAACAAAGGAACACGCGGCTGGGCGATGAAGCCACCTTGCTCTCAGTCAACAATGGCGATCAGCCACATTTTCCCCGATGGTTCCCAGGCGGGACTTGAACCATCCTGTCAGAATAGAGCGAGAGAGCTTGTGGAAAAGAAGCATGAATGCCCCCTCTCCAACAATCATAGACACTTCGGGAATTGGAAGACTACCGTCCCCTCATGGCCGGACAAAGGGAGTGCAGAAATAGAAAAGCCGGTCACCAGGTTTCAACTGGTGGTTGGCCCAAGCCTACAACTCGTGGCATCTCGAAAGGAATTGGCCCCAAAAGAGGCACGCCATTGTTGAGTCGGAGATGTTTGCTGGATGTGGCAAGCCGTTCTTTGGCTCTATGTTTTTGGAAAGATCCGGGGAACCGTTAAACAGCTTGTCAACCAAGTTGCTTCAAGCTCGTGCGAACGCCTTTGGTGTCTCCTCCCTCGGGCCCCCAACTCCCAATTTCGCTTGGCTCCGCGATGGCCAGCTCGCGGCAACGGCGGTGGGCAGCCAAGGCCTCGAGCCGCGGCAAAATCGGGATGCCCCGAAACACGAATCTTGGCCTTCCTTTTGGTTGCTTTGCGTTTGGTTTCCCGGACCAAGCCTAACTAACCTCCAAAAACCGCAGCCTCCAACTTTGCCCAACACTGGGGGCTTCTCATTTCGCAATCTGCACCGTTCAAAACCTCAACAAATTCTTGAGGGTAGGTGTTCCAAGCGAAGCACAAGCTTCCGAGCTCGCCTGGCCTGCCGTTTCGGAAGGGAGCATGACCATGTTGCCATGGTTAACAAATACCAAAGTGCAATATGGCCCAGCCTCCGTCAGGTTCCACTGTCTGGCTGACTGGTGGATTTGTATGGAGGGTGTTTAAGGGGGGCGGTCGACAACCCCCATCAAACTTGATCATCATCGTAGAACCGAAGTCAATGGGTTTGGGGCACTGTGAGCTTAGGGCAAGCACTGCCGCTTGTTCGGTTGATGTAGGCCAGTTTGACCCGAATTGGCATGCGGTGAACCCTGGTTCGGCTGACGGTCCCAGGAAGCAAGGCAGAGGTGTCCCTGGTCGTAGACGCTTTGGTTTTGACCGTTTCTTAGTGGGAATCCATGCATCTTCCCATACACTTAGGCAAGGCAGAGCCCGACGTCCGATCCAAAAGACAAGTTTCAGTTTCTGAGCCACTTGTCCTCAACTCCGTACATTGCATGCTTCAACACATTCTGCCAACAGGTAGAATAGTTCTATGATATCTATGCTTCAAATGTTCAATCCATACACGACATACATTTATACATTCATATAAGCATATTTAATCAAGTATCTCTGACTATTGTGCTGTTCACATCACGTACTGTGAAATTTCCGCCACAAGCCGGAGACAGGGCCAAGGGAGCTTCCTCTATTCGTTTGCGGGGTTTCAGGGACCTCCACTGTAAAGCCTATGAGAGCCTTAGGCCGAGCGCGTTTGGCTACAAGAAACAAAGCGAAGCGGGTGTAATGCATCCATGGCCAAGTGGCACAATCAGCCCAAAATCTAAAAAGTTGCGAAGGGACTGCCTGAATCTGTCTGGGTTCAAGTCGGGCATTTCCAAGGAACCCTCATGGATCTCTCATTTGCCTCAGAGAAACACCAAGGATTTTTTTCCCGCATCCGTGTTGTTGTTTTTTTTTGGGGGGGGAGAGGGGCGGGGGGTTGGGTTTCTGGTTCAGGGGAGAGGCTCGAGGAGGCCTTCCGGCGACCCGTGCAGGCGGGGTCCAAAGGGATTTCGAATTTCTTGTGGTGTTTGTGGTGGTTGTTCTCGTAAGACTGGCACATAAATCGGATGTGGAGTTTTATTGCTTGGATCCGTTGGTGGAGAGTGGACGGTAAAGAAATACATGGGGGTTGTGTGCACCATTTGAGGGCTTTTCCAGCTGAATCCATAGCCAAACGGGTGTTGCCAACATAGGGCCCCAATTGGGGCGGGTTGCAAGGAGATTGAACGGAGACAACACATGATGACATGTTGAAGGAATCGGACACACCCAAATCACCGAATGGTCATTCAACTGTAATTCCGGCATTCCGCCCAGTGATTTGGATTGAATCGGGGGAATGCTAATCAAGTCCAGAACCAGTCATGCCATTTACTGTAGGCATTCAAGGGATATCATCCATCGGAACATCCTTTCGAGACTGACACTGGAAGCCAGAAATTGGGAACCTCAATCATGTCAACGGGTTGATCAAAAGGTCCCTACCAGTCAGAGGAACCCGAAGTAAATCATTGATCTTCAGGGAAGCCCTGATTCGTGCGGTCGGACCATGGATCACCGGCCACTGTTCCCCAGACCCGGAGCCATGCCTCTAGGCTTCTGCCGTCAGCGTTGACAAGGCCGCGCTGGATGGCAGGAGTGAGTGGCAAGTCCACCCCGGGGATTCGAAGTCTTTGATTGAATGAACTTGGGCAAGGTGGACGTGCAAATCCCACAAAAGAGCAGACGAAGCATGATTTTAATACTGGTTGATAAACCATCCACCAACTGCAGGGAACCGTCCATCCGTATGTGATGATTAGCAAGGTGCAAGGCCAAGGCCTCTGAGTGTCACTAGTGAGTTCAGCAGCGTGCCCCACGTGAACATTCGGTGCAGGATCTATGGGCACACACCTGTTCTGCAGGACGAGGTTATTCAGGCGCGCCCATCTCCTTGCGGTCGCACAGGGCTGTTGATTTTGATGTATGGCCTGTGGAGATTTCCCCGTCACCAAATATTTGTATTCATCATCTCATCTCATACTTTCCTTGGAGGGCCCAGAGTATCCAGCCTGGACAACTCAAGCCCAAAATGGGCGACTCGCCTAAAATGGATGTGGGTAAACACCAATGGTACCACTTTGGGGTAGGTGAATTCACCACCGATTTCAGAACCTACTTTAGTGGTTGGATTGAATCGGATGTTCACTGGGGGTACGATTTGGATGTTGAGCCATGGCCAAGCTCGCCCCTCCCTTTGGGTTTTGGTAGGCGCTCTGTGCCGCAGCCCCCAGCGATGGTGTCCTGGCGGATGCCACCTTCGGCCGCGGCGGGCACACCAGGCGCGGGGCTGAAACCCCCTCCCAAGGCGTCCTTCCCAGAGGAACCAGGGGGGTTTGGGGAGTGTGGGGGGAGGGGTGGGGTGGGGGGGGTGGGGGGAGGGGGGGGGGGGAGGGGGGTGGGTTTGGTCACGGCACTTCGATCACTTACGCTGATAGAAGCTTGGTTGGAAGTCAAAGACCCTCTGTTTGGCACTGTGTCACATACCTAGAAATGCCTACCAGTAAATCTGGCGAAGCTTGGCGGACGTTTTACAAAACAATGACAGACGGCAGGCAGTGAGCTAGAACGTCTAATTCAGGAGCAAGCTTGTTGTCCAACTGGCTAGTTCCGTTCGCTAGCTTGCCAATTCGTTATGTTAGTTAGCTAGCTTAGTAGTTTGTTAGTTCGTTAGTCAGTTAGTTAGCCAACTAGTTGGTTAGTTATTTAGTTCATTAGCTGGCCAGCGACTTGGCTAGTTTGCTAGCTAGTTTGCTCAGTCATGGTTAGCTAGTGAGCAAGTTAACTGGATTGTCAGCTAGCTTGCGAATTATCAAGTTGCCTGGCTGGTTTGCAGTTAGCTAGTGTAAGAGTAAGCTAGTTAGCCAATTAGCTAGCTAGGTTACCTAACTAGCCAGCTACAGCTAGCCAGCTGGCCAGCCAGGTAGCTGCTACATAGTTCGCAAGCCAGTTCGTGAACTAGCAGCTGCTCAGCTGCTTTTTCGATTGTTGGCTAGTTCGCTAGCCGATTCACCGTTTAGCTGAAAGCGGCAACCAAAGACGAGTTGACGTCCCGAACGTACGGGTCGCCCCTACGAAAGTCCGCAGATGGGTCGCCGTTTGGGGGTTTTGTGACCTTCCTGGTTTGAGCCATGCCGTGGCTTGACCTCTCCGAGTTTTGCATTCAATCCAGTTGCTGCGTCCCGACAAGCCCTGGACCCGCTCGAAGGTCCCGGTGATCCCGCCATGCCCCGTTTTCCCGTTGTTGACCGAGTTCCAACTCTGCAACGGCTGCTCCCCCGGAGATCTGGGCTTCCACTTCAATCCGGCAGGGCGCTCTTGGATCGACTGCCGCGCGCCACGGCACGGCGGCTTGGCCCGGATGGTGGGTTCTTTTGTATGACGGGTTGGTCTGGCTGATTCGCCGGCTGGCCGGCCGGTGCGCTTGTTTGCTGGTTAGTTGGTTGGCTGATTCGCCGGCTGGCTGGCTGGCTAGTTTGTTGGCTAAGGGGGTCACAGACTCTTTGCTGTCAGATGCCGCGAAGCACGCATTGCCTCGCAGAGGAGATTCTTTGGCAGATTGGTTGAGGCGGTTGCTCGTGTTTCAACAACTACATATGATCTTCACATGCATGTTATGTTTTGTATAGTGTGTAGACACCTTACTGTCTGTGCATATGCAGACATGCATGTACACACACACAAGCACGTGTTCAAAGGATTGTGCCCACTCAAGGTTTGAGACTTGCGTTCCGAGTCAGATTTTGCGGCAAAGACGACCTCAAGAACATCAGAGAGTGTTGTACGCGGAAAAGAGCAGGTGTTCAAAGGCTTCGAGGTGTGGAACTCCCTGTGCTTTTTGGTTAGCTACTGGTAGTTTTAATACTAGATTGAGGTGTCTTAAAATTAGGGGCACTTGTTGGTATCCCCTTCAAACGGCGGCAAGGCGCAAGGCGGCAGGGTCCAGAAAGAAAGGGCCCGAATTTTACCAACCCAGCTGCTGTACGGCTGGGAGTCCTCGCTGGCCTCCAGGTCTTTGCTTTGGATGTGGACCCTTCTGCGGTCTCGGAGGCGACGCGACGTGAGAGTCTGTAAAAGTTGGAATGCCAAAGAGAAACGACCATTTTGGGATTTTCGTTCAAGACAGACCCATGCTTGTGTGTGTGTGTGGGTGCCTCGGTGAAACCGGAGGAAGGTCCTGGCCGGCGCGCAGAGGGCGTGGGTGGCTTTGCGTTGCTTGTCGGGAGCAGATGAGTAAAGATCTTCCAGACCTCGCCGCTCCCTACTTTGCTTCCCTCTGGTGCTCGAGACTGTGAGTCGTGATGCAGGGCTTCCAACACCTCACCTCCAAATTTCAAGTTTGTCTCAAGACAGGGGACCTTGAAATTGCTACACACAGCATCCCGGCAAAAGGCTCCACGTTCAAATCCTGCACCCCCAAACGTGCAGGACTTCAAATTTGCACCGGTGCAGCTGCCCTCCTGCTTCCCCTTGACCCACCAAAAGCGCCCCCCAACCCCGGTCATTCCTCTGGCGCAGGCCCGGCGCCTGGCGGTGCTGGAGCCGAGGCTCCGGCCGCTGCCGACGGCTCGGCTCGAAGACCGAACTCCGGCGAAATCCGGAGTTTTTGGGGACTGAAAGTCTAGGTCCCCCAGCAATTGGTGCCCTTTCTTAACCCTGTTTTTGGGGGAGGGTTCTTTTGACCAACTTTTGTGGTTGGGAGGGTTCTACTAAAATAGACTTCCGAAAAAGTTGGTACCCTTCTTCTGATCCCTCTACTGGAGGACCTAGAAGTGGACTCTTTGGCCCAGGGGCAAAGAGTTTGGAGGGATGTGAGCAAATGCCGGCGGAGAGGAGCAAATTGGGTCCAATCGAAAGCAGTGCCGCTACAATCTCTTTTGCAAGTCCAGGTGCTAAATAGCCCAAGTTTCTAATTCCTTTGCCCCAAAGGGCGCCAAAAGGATGGTCGATTTTTCAGACCACTTACGTAGCACCCCGAAAAGAAACTTCTGTTTTGAAGGAAAACCAAAGGAGCGACAGGGACGTCCTCAAAAATGGATGGTGCTTCAAAGGAAACACACCACCCATGTTAAACTCATGTCTCCCTTACTTACTTGTGATTTGCCTTAAACGGGCGCAGGCATCGGTCCGGTTTCGATCGGGGGCACTTGATTGAGTCCGATGGAAGAATGGATTTGCACTTGTTTGAGTCCGGTGTCCAATCAACTCAGGTGGAGAACCGCACAAGGTTGCAGGTTTTCAGCACAAAGGCCCTTTGAGACAGAGCTCTGCTCGAGGTGTGGAGGTTCCGCTTGCGTTTTTGGGGTCCCATGTTTTGGGGGTGAACTTGAAGGGAAACCCGAACGGACGACCCATTTTGGGTCCCCCTTTGATGCCCCTCACTCAGCGGGCCTTAGGCACGCAGCCTTTGGAGACCTTGCAGAGGCCTGGATTTGGATGTCCTACTTACCCCCCCACCAAAAGGCCTTCTGCGATTTTTTGGGGCAGATGGCCTATGGCCTGTATACGACCCATTTCTGCCGCATGCCCTGAGGCCGAGGTGAGTAAGGGCTTAGACGTACGCAAAAGGGACTTATCCACCAGTGTACTTCAAGGGGATTCACCCGGTTTCTGTGTTGTCTAGACAACCACACCCCTTACTGCGTAGAAGTTGAACTCTGTTTGGAGCAGCTGATGTGTGAATGGGTTCCCTTGACACACGGAGCGGTTGCAGGAGGATGTATACCGGCCAACGAACCTCGCATTGCTTGCCGCATATTTGTTTTAATTCCCTGCTTCTCAACATGCTGTTCATTGCGCCAGGTGACTTTGTAGTTAAGAGGATGCCGCAGGATGCCACACTTGGTTCAACCTTTGTGCCTTCTTCACCAGCCCAGCCAACTTTCTTTTCAGCCAGTTTCTTCCAGCTACTCTCCTACAAATGATCCAGGCAGACCCCAAAAGGGGTTCACCCCGAACGAAGCTTCCATCGAACACTTGTGTTTGGGCTCCATGTCAAGTTTCAAGAGAGTGTCCATTGAACCCTTCTTTAGAGCACCTTGCCCATACAGATCCTTCATTCTGGAAAGCCACCAGACGACCCGGGGAAACGACTGGCTTTTGAAAACAAAGGATAGTTTGAAAGAATAGGAAAGGAGATAGCCCATCCATCCCCCTCCGTCTTCCTGGCTGTTTCTCAAAAAAAGGGGGTCCGTCTCTTTTTGAGAACCACTCAGCTCCCTCTATTAATGTTGTCAGATGAATCTGGATTGGCAAAACGATTTGCGGGGCTTCCCTGGCAGCTGGCCATTTCCGCTTTAAAGGGGAAGGACAGTCAATGGTTGATGTGTTTGTTAGATGGTTGGTGGTTGGAAAGATGGAAAGGAAGGGAACCCCATCTTTGGTGCATTTTGCCAAGGGATGTTAGGATTTAACTTTGTGCCAACTACTGGGTTTTCCGCATTAAGCCACGAAAAGTTGAGAACTTTTAGCAAAACAAATTTCGCCACCGAGCCCTCCTTCCCCCTCCGGTTCCCAGTTGGCATGAGGTCTTGCCTGATGTCCAGCTCCACGGGGTGCTGGCGGACCTGGGCGTGTCCTCCCCGCAGCTGGCCGGCCGGGATTGACTCGGACTCGGGAGTGGGGTGGGTTTGGTCTCAAGAAAGGGATTCGGACCTGTTCCAGGAACAAAAGCAACCGTGAAGGCAGGTTTTTTGTTTCCCTCCTTGTTTTGTTGTTTGTGTTTTGTTTTTTGGTTTTTGTTCTTCTTCTTGTCTTTTGCTTCTTCTTCTTTTTCCCGAAAGCATGGCGAAGGGTTCTTCCGCTGGGTTCACTTGAGTTGTCCTCATGAGAGTCATTACAAGGTGTCATTGCAAGGAATCATCATCATGAAAGTCAATGCAAGGAGTCATTGCAAGGAGTCATTGCAAGGAGTCATTGCAAGGAGTCATTGCAAGGAGTCATTGCAAGGAGTCATTGCAAGGAGTCATTGCAAGGAGTCATTGCAAGGAGTCATTGCAAGGAGTCATTGCAAGGAGTCATTGCAAGGAGTCATTGCAAGGAGTCATTGCAAGGAGTCATTGCAAGGAGTCATTGCAAGGAGTCATTGCATTGCAAGGAGTCATTGCAAGGAGTCATTGCAAGGAGTCATTGCAAGGAGTCATTGCAAGGAGTCATTGCAAGGAGTCATTGCAAGGAGTCATTGCAAGGAGTCATGAGAGTCATTGCGAGCTGCGCATGGAGTCAAGTGCAAGTTGCAAGTGCAAGGAGTCAAGTGCAAGTTGCAAGTGCAAGGAGTCAGGTGCAAGTTGCAAGTGCATGGAGTCAAGTGCAAGTTGCAAGTGCATGGAGTCAAGTGCAAGTTGCAAGTGTAAGGAGTCGAGTGCAAGTTGCAAGTGCAAGGAGTCAAGTGCAATTGACTTGCGAGGAGTTAAAATCTCTTCTTAGGGCGGCGGGGTAGTGCCGACGACACTACACGAAAATCGACCCTCTGCGGGGATCGGCGTGGTCGAGGTGCAAAAACCCATGGTTTTTTGCGATTTCTAAAGTGCTCGCGCGACCCTCTGCGGGGATCGGCGTGGTCGAGGTGCAAAAACCCATGGTTTTTTGCGATTTCTGCGCTGCTCGCGCGACCATCTGCGGGGATCGGCGTGGTCGAGGTGCAAAAACCCATGGTTTTTTTGCGATTTCTGCGGTGCTCGCGCGACCCTCTGCGGGGATCGGCGTGGTCGAGGTGCAAAAACCCATGGTTTTTTGCGATTTCTAATCATGCTCGCGCGACCCTCTGCGGGGATCGGCGTGGTCGAGGTGCAAAAACCCATGGTTTTTTGCGATTTCTGCGGTGCTCGCGCGACCCTCTGCGGGGATCGGCGTGGTCGAGGTGCAAAAACCCATGGTTTTTTGCGATTTCTAAAGTTCCCGCGCGACCCTCTGCGGGGATCGGCGTGGTCGAGGTGCAAAAACTCGAGGTTTTTTGCGACTTTTGGAGGTGCCAGGACTGCTGGGATGCAAATTGTCCAGTTCAGGTGATGCTGGGGATAGACGCTGGGCGCTGTGCGCGCATGCTGATTTCCTATGACTCCCCCTTGAACCTGTATTGGACTGAACCCCGCGGGGCGAAAAAGTATCTTTTTGAGGAGGTCCTAATTCCACACATGGCGGATGGAATGAGCTCAGCAACAAACCAAGCACAGTATCTGGCGCCCATTATTGAACTTTGAGCTTGCTGCCGGGCTGGCGTGGGGCGCAGCCCTTGATCTTTTCGCAAAGAGAAAAAAGAAAGAAAACTAGACCACGGTTGGACCGAAAGCAGAACATCGCAAGCGAGGTCGGCCTAACGCTGCAGGATGCGTTCTTTTTCCCTACACTTCGTGAAGCAAGCGCGAGACAGCACCAGGCAAGGTGCTCTGCGCAAACTGGTCGGTGCAAGTTGGTCTGCGCAAGTTGCTCTACGCAAGTTGCACTGTGCAAGTTGCTCTGCGCAAGTTGCTCCGCGCAAGTTGCTCCGGCAAGTTGGTCCCTGCAAGTGGCTCCCTGCAAGTTGCTCTGTGCGCGCTGCAAGTTGCTCTGTGCAAGCTGCTCTGTGCAAGTTGCTCTGTGCAAGTTGCTCTGCGTAAGTTGCTCTGCGCAAGTTGCTCTAGGCAAGGCGCTCTGCGCAAACTGGTCGGTGCAAGTTGGTCTGCGCAAGTTGCTCTGTGCAACTTGCTCTGCGCAAGTTGCTCTGCGCAAGTTGCTGTAAAATGCAAGTTGCATCTTGCGACGCCCGCCCGCGGACCAGGGAGGAATCGAACCCGCGACCCGCCGGTTCCGGGAGTTCGAGCAACCAAAAGCCAGGGTTCCTGCACTCCTGCATCATCCGCAACTGGCTCCATCCGAGCAATTCCCGCATCACCAGCATTTGCCCAGCCGTTTGCAACCGCACGCGCAGCGATGCCTCAAAATGCTGCAGAACCACGCGCATACACTGAAAAATCGACCGTGCTCTTGGAGCGCCGCAATCGAGATGCTATGAGTTGCCGTGCAAAATGGGATCCTGAACATGAAGCAGGCCCACTGGATCGGCTGAGAAAAGGCCTTTTGCCACACCTCGACCACACATGTTGCCAGCGAGGATTGCCGTTCCAAGAAAAAAAATAAAGACCAAGCGCTTCTGCGCGTGATGTGCACGCTGCAACTAGTACCGCCTCCGCAGGCAAACATCGCTTGGAGTCGGTTTCAGGCCGTGGTTGATGCTGCAAAACAGAGGGCCGCCCGCATCTATCGCTAACGCTTACGCGTTGGCTAACACAAAGTCGTCCGTTGAGGTACGTTTTTGGTTAGTGCAGCTTGCGTGTGTGGGCTGGAGTTGACACTGTTCACGGTTTTTCTGGAAGTTCAAAGAATCAGCCGCCTCAGGCACGGTCACCTTGAGGCCACCGTCCTCAAACTTCAAGGGTTGGGACAGCCGTCGGCGCGCAAGACTGTGCAATCCAGAGAAGTCTTGGCGCGCTGTTGCATTGACAAACTTCGCGTGGCAACCCCTGTGTGTGATAGAGATGTGTTTGCTTTGCGACATTGCAAAGCCGGCAGCCGGCTTTTCCTCTGATGTGTGCTTGGGATTGCAGCGACGTGAGGCAGCTAACGGTCAACGCTGTTCTGAACTCTCAGCTGGTTCACAAAACTCACACGACAGTTATTGGCGGTTCGCCGGACTTTTCAAAGTTCAGCTTGGCAGTCGGTGTAGCTTATGTCAGGTGGATGAAAGAGTCATGCTGCGCTGAAGCACGCGAAGGGGGGCGTGCGTGAGACTGCGAGCTTTTTTTGCGCGACCAGCTGGGTTTGTTAAGGCCCATGTTCTTCACGCCCCTTTTCCAGTATGGCGATGGTATTTCGTACCATGGGTTACTAGCGCGCTGTTGACGCAAAGTACTCACTTGTGATGCTGGGGCTAGGGTTTCCGAAGGCGGTTTATTTTACGTGCTTTCTGTGAAAGGCTGTTTTTGCCAGGCGCACTGTTGTCCAACCTCCGCTCATACCATTGAACAACTCGGGCGCAGCGCGTGTTCAGGACCAAAGTGTGCAAAAGACTTGACCTGCATTCCAACAAAACAAGCGGAGGGATTACCCAAGAACGGGCTGAAGAACATAGATTCACCGGTGACATACATGGATGAAAACGTGCTTTCATGCTTGAAAACAGGTTTGCGCGCCAATTTCACAGTATTTTCACTGTGATTTCATGCGACTTTGGCTGTAGACCACGGACTGCAATAACGCGCCAAAAGCGTTTGGCGTCAAGACATGTTTCGTTGGAACTGGCTTTGTAGAATCTACGGTGGCAGCAGCATGAGTAATCCACCAAATAGCACGCCATGGTTCATTGGAAGGCGCAAAAAAACAACAGGCGAGGTGCAAAGGACGCTAAAACAAAAAACCAGTCGTGGATTTCCGGGGGGGGGGGCTGAGCGCTCTATCTACAAGTGACATCAACATCCAGCAAGCAGAAATGTCAGGCGCTAGCACACACAACCAAACGCCACTTAACGCAATAGCGTCGCCAGCAAGGCCTAACGTCACGGTCGAGCTCTACACACAGCAATTCAACATAAACTTTCACTGTCTACTAAAATCATGACTCGGCCCCCCAACAAATAGTGGTTTGTGTTTGGTTTCCCTTCAAGCCAAGGCCGAAAAGGGTAGCTTTGAGACAAGACACCGTTTGTTTCTCTGAGTTGGATAGTGACTTCATTCTGGCACTTGCTGAAAAATTGGTCTTTTTGGGAATGGTTTCAACACGAAAATAAGGAGTGACCAAGGGACACCCGCCTGCTCCCTATTTTGAGGCACGCCCATGTCCCAGCGACAAAGGCAAGGTTTCCAATCGGCTTCAGTTTCAACCGAAAAGGGGGGGCTACTCAATTTCAGTTGAACTGCCCAAGTGGCTGCTGGTTCGTATTGCAATTCTATGAGGGGATGAGCCAGTGCTAGCCGGGCAAGACAGTCAAGACAGCTTTGCCCCCACTCAAACTAGAGAACCCCAGTTTTTGTGAATGGTTTGAAAGGTGAAAGAAGGGAAATCAACCATATAATGCGTCCTATTGAAAAAACACCCAAATGTTCAATTGAAACTGGCTGGCCTAAGTCAAAGTTCAGGATGGTTTTCTAATTGTCCATTTGCATCGTGTCATTCTCCGCAGTTTTTTCAGTTCGTGCTCAGGAGAACCGGTCATGGCTAGATGTTGGTGGCACGTTGAGCAACGGATGGCTTCAAATTGGGGGACCGTTTTTTGGACGGTGTTGAAGTTGCTCAAGATGTCAAGAGTAGGTTACAGGTTACCCATTCGGTTCTCAGCAAATGAGGGAATGACCCCGAACTAAACCCTCAAGTTTTGTGCATCCTGGCAAAATGGCCATGTCATCAGGGCTCCCCAAAGGCTCCCGACGGAAAGGGCTGCCTGACATTTGTGTGTCTGTGCCTGATTTTTTTTGTTTCAGCATGTTATTCTTGTTGTTTGTATTGTTCTCGCGCCAGGATCAGAAGCACCGGGGCTTCTCGCCCTGCGAGGCGCGGGACAGTCGGGAAGTTGGCCATGAGGTTTCGGGAGCTAGAAGTTGATCAGTATATGAAGCACATGTTCACAAGAAAAGAAATCCGAGGTGCGGCCATGCTGCCACAGATCATTGCCTTGCTGGCTGGCAGCCTAATTTCCATAATTCCTTGTTCGCCTATGCTAAACCCTGCTTGCCCATGGTTGCCGGCGGTTGGCTGACAAAGTTGTTTAGCCGGGGGTCAAGGGTTGATATCGTAACATCGTACTTCAGCGCTCCTTAAGAAAACATCCCAGACAAGAGGCACCTTGGATTGCAGACTCAGAAAAAGCGCAAAACCACACTCAGCTGCAGACTCAGTTTTTCCCCCTCCCCTCCCCCCTCCCCCGCTGTCCACGTGTGTGTGTGTGTGTGTGTGTGTGTGTGTGTGTGTGTGTGTGTGTGTGTGTGTGTGTGTGTGTGTGTGTGTGTGTGTGTGTGTGTGTGTGTGTGTGTGTGTGTGTGTGTGTGTGTGTGTGTGTGTCTGTGTGTGTGTGTGTGTGTGTGTGTGTGTGTGTGTGTGTGTGTGTGTGCGTGTGCGTGTGTGTGTGTGTGTGTGTGCGTGTGTGTGTGTGTGTGCGTGTGCGTGTGCGTGTGCGTGTGCGTGTGCGTGTGCGTGTGCGTGTGTGTGTGCGTGTGCGTGTGCGCGTGTGCGTGTGCGTGCGTGCGTGCGCGTGTGTGCGCGCGTGTGCGCGTGTGCGTGTGCGTGTGCGTGTGTGCGTGTGCGTGTGCGTGTGCGTGTGCGTGTGCGTGTGCGTGTGCGTGTGCGAGTGCGTGTGCGTGTGCGTGTGCGTGTGCGTGTGCGTGTGCGTGTGCGTGTGCGTGTGCGTGTGCGTGTGCGTGTGCGTGTGCGTGTGCGTGTGCGTGTGCGTGTGCGTGTGCGTGTGCGTGTGCGTGTGCACGTGCGTGTGCGTGTGCGTGTGCACGTGCGTGTGCACGTGCGCGTGCGTGCGTGCGTGCGTGCGTGCGTGGGTGGGTGGGTGGGTGGGTGGGTGGGTGTGTGTGTGTGTTGGTGTGTGTATCTTTCTTTTCTGATTATTGTCTGTGTTTTTTCCTGATTATTGTTTGTTGTTTTTCTTCTTTCTGATTGTGTTCTGTTTAATGTCTTTCTTTTCTGACTTGTTTGTTTTGGTGTGTATGTGCTGTGTTTTTGTTCATGGGTGTTCTTCATTTTTGCCTTCCCTCCCCACCCTTCCCCCCCCCTTCCTCTCCCCCCCCCATCTGCTTGTCCACTGTTTCGTTCTGATTTTTTTCTGATTTGTTTCCTGTGTGTTTTTCCCGTGTTGTTGTTGCTGTTTTTTCTGATTCTTTTTTGAGTCCGATTTTTTTCAGTCTGACTTCCAAGCTGTTTTTGTTTTTTTAGCTGTATTTTGTTTGTCATGTCTTTGATTTTGTTGTACAAACAAAATATTTGCTGTTTCTGGGCCTCTCCGTCCAAATAAAACTCTCAAGAATAAAGGGTTGAAAACACAATGACAAATGCTGGTTCAAGTAGGGGTCCCCCACCCAGATAGGATGGTCAATTCCCTGTGCCAATGAGTTGCAGGGTTGCTCCGCGCCAGATGATCAAGCCACAACTGGTTTCAAACCACAAGGGTAGACAAATGGTTTCGAACCACACGGGTAATTAGACCTTTGGTTTCCTTTGGTTTCCCTTCAGAAAACCCCGTCCGATCTTTGGGGCAGCTTAGGACGGGCCTCTGGACCTCCGCATGCCGCGCCCCCGGAGTCACCTTCCAGAGCGAGACGCGCGAGGCTTTCGACAGGCGACGGGGTTTGAATCGACAGGATAGAGAGGCCCATGGGAAAGCGTGCGCGAAACCCACCCATTTTCGGCCACTTGGTCAACAGCCAAAGCTGGGCGTTCTCGGGAGCATCCCTAACTGGGCTTCACTGAAGGCCTTTGTCCACTAGTGCACCTAGAGTAAAGCGCATGAAGCTTTGAGAAGACTTTGGCAAACTACGGAAGTGTGAGTTCGTATGTTTAGTAATTCACCTCAAACAAGTCGACCTCTACCCTGCAGAACATGCAAGAATATGTGTACGAATTTACTGCCTCATCCCATGTCTGGCGAACTGATCCCAGGCAAGTCCTTGAGGCTTGACATTCCCTGCATTCTGCCCTAATCCGCTTTGGATTCGAGGAAAACAAAGTAAAATCAGGGAAGCCACGGGGATCTATTTGAATCCAAGTGGACGGGGATGCAACTGATGCACTCACCCTTGTTCTTTGTGGCAAACCACGCACTGGGGATGGGGAGCCCAGGACCTTCAGTGGACACAAACCGACGCTCTGCCACCGGAATTCCACCGCCCTAGGAACCCGGAGACGGGGATCCCAGCCTCGGAGTGGCTGGACTCCGTGCGCCGCCCTCGGGGCGGTCGGGGCGGTCGGGGTCAGGGCGGTGAGTCAGAGGTTGGGCTGGTTTTAAAAGCATTTGCCAAGGAAGACTTGTGACCCATTCGCCAAGTATTTGGGAAAACACGAATCCTGAGGTAGACCACGTTAATGCCGGTTTTGGTTTGTGACTCAGTTGGGGTTCCAGGTTCCATTTCCCCCGCATTCTTGCAAAGGGTTCTGCGGAGAGTGGAGGTTTTCGCCAGGTTCTGGTGCTCTTTGGGCCCCCAAAAGGGACGTCCAATGTGAGACACAACGTCCCTTTTTAGGGTTGGCTTAGTTTGTCTTAGAAGGACACCAAAAGGAAAACCACAGTTTTTAGTGTCCCCCCACTTTGACATACTACACACGCACCCAGGATGAGAATCAACCCCTGGTTCATTAGAGGGGGTGTCCCCCTGACTGGTAGGATGAGTTTGTTAATCCAGAGTTCCCATTGCCCACATTTCCCATTCGGTAAAAAGAAGCCGTCGTTTGGCCCTAGGAGAATTGGTCCGCCTCTCCCAAGCCGAA
>CAUJNA010000400.1:109095-129095 GCA_963377175.1 Effrenium voratum | reverse complement strand
AGTGGGCAAACCTCAAAACCAGGAGCCCAGCCCTGGTCTACCTGGGTCCTGTGCTGAAAAAATCCAAGTGGGGCGGCGGCTCAGTTTGAACAGTGATCATGATTTGGTGATTGCAGCAATTCGGGCGACCGGCAAGGATGGCAGCCATGAGCGTGAACTAGCTGACTGGCTGCCCGTGTTTTCAAATGCAGTTCGCTTGTGGGTCACTCCATGTCGACTGCTTCTCAAGCCAACCTTGTCAATGTTGTGCAGGATCAGGTAGTTGGTATTTGGTTGAAACCATGGACCAGTCTTGTCCAAAACGATCTCTGCATTTGTGGCGCATTGTCTTTATTTGCCCCTTGGTCGCTTAGTCGCTTGGTCGCTTGGTCGCTTGGTCGCTTGGTCGCTTGGTCGCTTGCTCGCTTGCGCCAATAAACTTAAACCCATTGAGCCAAAGAAGAAAGCAAGAAGGCAAGGTGCAGGCCTGGGATGTGTTGTAATTTATGTGGCTGAGCGGATGCAGTTGTGCATGTCGTAGGCTCCAATCCAGCTTTCACTAAGGTGTCTCAAACCACTAGCCAGTTGTGAGGAGACTTTGGGGAGAACTCCGCCTGGCCTTATGGCGGAAGCTGGAGACGGCATAGCATTCTATTGGGATTGGGCCCGCCATAACCGGCTTCTTTTGGCAAAGACCCGGCCTTGCTCGCTTGCTCGCTCGCTTGCTTGCTTGCTTGCCTGCTTGCTTGCTTGCTTGCTTAGCTACTGTCTTGCGTGCTCGGCTGGTTGGTTTGCACCATTCTCGCATGCGGATCTCCAGCTCACATGGCTATCGAGGGGTGTGGTCAGGCGATCCGTTCGCATTTGAACCAAGAGTTCCAGCAGTCGGGGCCTCGTTTGGTTTCAGTCGGGTGTCAGCCGTTCGCTTTCCTGGGAGAGAATCGTGCCAACCGGGGCTGAATTAGGGCAAATTTGCAGACCTTGTAGGCTGAGAATCTGCAAGCTGGTGGGCTGCCTTTGAGATCACTTTCTTTTGGGGAGCACCTATGAAAAGAAAAATCGACTCAACACCCCCATAAAGGCCCATTCTCTCATGATCCATTTGCCGTCTTTTTCCCTGCCGCTCACCCGCTTGTGCAAGGGAGGTCAGGCTTCCCACAGGTGGCATGGAGGAGACACAAAAGCCACAGAAGCGATTCTGCAACTCCACCCTCCAAAGCCAATGCTTGGGGAAATCCTGACGGGACTTGAGGGTGATTCACCATGGACAGGCCCTTTTGGAGCGTTTCCTTCCGTGCTTTTCAGATGGGAAAGCGGCAAGTTGCGACAAGGATGGAGAGTTTGTAAAGCCCAAAGACGTGGCCACTCCCAAACGGCGTCGAACCCCTCCTCCGAAGACACTCAATATTTCAGGTTTGACTGAATATGAAGCTGAATCAAAACATATTGCTTTTGGTGCACTCTATGCACGAAACCAATTTTACGGCAGATTTGGAACTGCACCTTTGTAGGCGAGTGCACCTTGGTAAGAAGAGCCAACCCCTGCACAATTCGCCCATTTTTTTTCTGAAGCCCCCACGAAGGTCGCATTTGTCTCGTGGGATTTGGAATCCCCGAATGGAGCCCGGTTTCCTTTTGAATTCCCTTGCAATCAAGCCTGAACGGAGTTCTGTCAAAAGAAGACACATGCACCCGCAACAGCAATTAACGCAGCTTTTTGCTATCGCAACATGCTTTCGGTTGAAGGATGGAACCCTGAACTCAGGCTGCTGAAGTATAGTAAGTGTCACCCCCAGGTAGAACTTGAACACTCCAGCAATGTTGTTGCCCGTAGCCCTCCAGTGAACACTGCAACGCCCACCTAATACTTGCGTTCATGAACGCCGTAGTTCCGGTCCCATGGCGAAATCTCGTAATAGGTGATGTGTGCCAACTCGCTTAAAATTGGTCTAAGTGATGTTTAAACCAGCCAAGTGGTTGTTTTTTTAATCTTGCTGGCGCTCAGGGAATGATAAATGGAATGACCCCAATCAGAAGCATCCAACTGGTGGTTTCCTTTCAACAACTCCCCAGGTTCATTCTATTTCTCATTCCCTACCTACTTGCACCAGCAAGTTTTCTGGGTGTGTGTCAAAACTAAGCCGGAAAAAACCGCAGTGGAAGTTGCCATCCAGTGGCTGTTGCCATTTTGGGCTACTTATGTTTGACCGCAGCCACTTTCGGGGGCCCGAGGCTGGAAGCTTTGCTGCCCGCGGCCTTCGCCCGCCTGGTGTTGGGCGGGCGCGCGGGAAGCCCCGGACGCTTTGGACGTGGAGTTCGGTCTTTGGGCTCTCCTGAAATGGAAAGGGCATCAACAAGTGCAGCAAATGAATGTGAGAAAGATGGTGGTTTCAAGGTGGTTTCTTTCTTGTTCCTTCCCCCCCTTTCAGGAAACATTGTTCTACCTGCGAGAAAGGGATTTCGGAGCAAGGCTAATAAGGAAATCCTAGGCTCATGAATTAAAGGCTAGTGAAATATTGGGGAATGTGTATTGATTTGCTTAGCTCCGGCACGGGTCTTAGCTCTGGTCAATTTGGCAGATGTTGGCAGATGCTGTCTTGGACTTCAGTGTGGTCTTGTGTTGGAGAAAGTGCTGGTTCAAGGTTGGTTTTAGGCTTGGTTTTAGGCTTGGTTGGGCTATTTCAGGGTGAAATTAGGGTTTGGGTCGGTCGAGGGCCAGCCTTACGGCAGCGCACCCAGCAAAAGTCCACCGACCCAAAGCCAGCCCATCACTCCGAATCAACACAACGCCACCCCCAAGCCGAATCCCCCCCCCCCCCCCCGCGACGTGAGGCCGTCATCATTTGCTTCAAGGGAGCTGAGGCACTCGGCGCTTAGCGGAGGGTTTGGCAGTGTACACCGGAGAATGTGTTTCCACGGGGAAAACACGCTCTGAATGGTTAGCATTTTGATTTCCCATGAGCATTTTTCAAGTAAGACCTTGCCCCCCTCGAATGGTGTTTTCCTTTGACAATGATCCGCAATATCCTAGGTCCACCAGATAGCCCGTTTTTAAGTTTAGCGACGCAGCCTCCCTGCCACGAAAATAGCCTCTGTGGGAATCAAGTTATCTGCAGGTTGCGACGGTGCGGCGATGGCTGCGGCGGAATGAGGCGATTGCTCTGGCTCGCAAACTTTAGACAGAATTCCTTCCTCCCACTACTGGGCCCCTTCAAGTGAGCCGTTTTTCGTCTTCTTTTTGTGGGGCACAAAACCGCCATTGAGGACACTTTCGATGATGCCATTCGAATAGACTCAGACATAGAACCTGTAAGATGAAATTCCTCTTCAAGGGACTCTCTGTGCCATGTTTTGGTGTCCGGTGGATGTTTGGGTTTTGGCCTTTTGCTCCGCAGATTGACCTGGAATCCCACAATATATCGTATTTTGAGGCATACCCTTGAAGCATCCCGTTTGGCCCCATGCTAATTTGCAGGGATGTATGTTTTGAACATTCAGTTGTTTTCCTAGTTTCTGCGCAGCAAGCCAAATCACTTGTTCTTGGGGACACCGGTAGTAAGGATAAGTCCAGCTGGACAGGAATTGATAGCTGGTGTTGGGTGTCATCTTGTTTTTTCAGAGCATGGTCCCTTAGAGCCGGACAATCCTTGAGTACAAGAGCTTGCAGATCGGTCCCGCCGCAAGTCGGCAGGCAGCCCGCATAATGGGGTCGCAACAGAAGCCAAATGAGTCTGAATTGAGTCTGTCCCCAAGCCAACCTGGTAACCTTGTGCTCCTTTGGGTGTGTTCAGCATTTCCAGGGCACTGTTTCGGGGTTGTTGAGGGAGGAGAACCATCCATTTTGTGGGGCTTCCCTCAGAGACAAATCCTTGTCCACTTTTCATGGCAGCCAGCGTGGCTTGCAGGCAACTAAGTTGCTTTAACTTCTTGGCTCGTCCACGCGAAACCCAGGAAAGAGTTCCCACTTGGATGGGACCCCGAACCTTTTGACACGCCAAATGCTGGAAAAAGTCCTGGGTCAGCTGAGTCAGGTGAATGCCCTCTGATCTAAAGCGAATCAAAAGTTGTTGCAGTTCCCATTGCCCAGGGCGAAGAGGTTTTTTGCGCACGCGAAATGGCTATAGAGTTGAGAACGTTGGACCATTCAACCTGTTTGAGCTGGGCTGAGCCATTGTTGAAACAATGTGTGTGTGTGTGTCATAGTGTCATAGTGTCATAGTGTCATAGTGTCATAGTGTCATAGTGTCATAGTGTGTGTCTGTGTGTCTTTTTGTCTGTGTGTCTGTGTGTCTGTGTGTCTGTGTGTCTTTGTGTCTGTGTGTCTGTGTGTCTGTGTGTCTGTGTGTTTGTGTGTCTGTGTGTCTGTGTGTGTGTGTGCGCGTGTGTCTGTTTGTGTGTGTGTGTGTGTGTGTGTTTGTGTGTGTGTGTGTGGTGTGTGTGGTGTGTGTGTGTGTGTGTGTGTGTGTGTGTGTGTGTGTGTGTGTGTGTGTGTGTGTGTGTGTGTGTGTGTGTGTGTGTGTGTGTGTGTGTGTGTGTGTGTGTGTGTGTGTGTGTGTGTGTGTGTGTGTGTGTGTGTGTGTGTGTGTGTGTGTGTGTGTGTGTGTGTGTGTGTGTGTGTGTGTGTGTGTGTGTGTGTGTGTGTGTGTGTGTGTGTGTGTGTGTGTGTGTGTGTGTGTGTGTGTGTGGTGTGTGTGTGTGTGTGTGTGTGTGTGTGTGTGTGTGTGTGTGTGTGTGTGTGTGTGAGTGTGTGTGTGTGTGTGTGTGTGTGTGTGTGTGTGTGTGTGTGTGTGTGTGTGTGTGTGTGTGTGTGTGTGTGTGTGTGTGTGTGTGTGTGTGTGTGTGTGTGTGTGTGTGTGTGTGTGTGTGGTGTGTGTGTGTGTGTGTGTGTGTGTGTGTGTGTGTGTGTGTGTGTGTGTGTGTGTGTGTGTGTGTGTGTGTGTGTGTGTGTGTGTGTGTGTGTGTGTGAGTGTGTGTGTGTGTGTGTGTGTGTGTGTGTGTGTGTGTGTGTGTGTGTGTGTGTGTGTGTGTGTGTGTGTGTGTGTGTGTGTGTGTGTGTGTGTGTGTGTGTGTGTGTGTGTGTGTGTGTGTGTGTGTGTGTGACAACCCAAACCAGTCGAGGGATAGCTATGCTAAACATATCCTGAAAGCAGGGGGCCGCCGGGGGAATGCGCAGTCGGCGGCCAACGAAGACGCTGCGCAAACGTACCTGCGAACCGCACCTGGGCCCCTGACGGCAGCTGGTGGGTTCCCTCTCAAACAGATTCCAACTTAAGGCCTGGGACATCCACAACCTCTTTTCGCTTTTCAAACTCCATCTTCAGTGTATGGGGTTCGCCCCCTCGGTTCAGCCCATGTGGGTGCTGTGCCGACGTCCGCCGGCCCCAATGGTGCGCGGGGGTTGGTGAAGAGAGTTGGGCACGGCCCTGGAACCGTAGAACAGCCTTCGGGTAAAGAAACGCTGCCAGGGCTCTGCCCAAAGTTCAATCCAGGAAGGAGCGAGGTGGCTCCAGAAGTATTGTGAGAGAGAACTCGGGCAACTGCCCACGAGTGGCGGGGTATACCGCAGATGAAGCGGGGTATACCGCAGATGAAGCGGTTCCACCGCAGAGTCAATTATGGAGTATTATCTGTTCTCCTACGGCGGCCCCACCCTTAGAACATACCACAGGTGTTTGACTGGTTCCCCTTTTCAAGTGGCCCCCTTTTCAAGTGACCCTGTTTAAACGGTTCCGCCTTCCGAGTCACTGAGTTTGTCGGAGCTTTTAGCGCTTCATCGCTCGTTTTCGCGAGAGCTTTTTGATCAAACTCCCGAGTTGTTTCACCTCTTTTCTGGCTTCCCTGTTTCTGCTATGGCCTTTGATATGATACAGGCTGCGCGCAGTAAATCAAGCGCCCCACGCGACTGCTGCTCTCATGAGCACTACGGCCTTTGGCGGGTGTTTTGCTCACTCTGAGCCACCTCATGCACTTCCCCCTCACCAGGTCCCCCCTTTTTCACTTGAACAACGCCCCGATTATGTACCGGCTGATGCAGTTCCTTTAAATCCAACTTGCCCCCTCCGCGGAGTGTTGTGGCTTGGACCCACAACACTGGAGTAGCGGCAGCTGCAATGATTCTGAAAGAAGGGATTGTGCGACCCTCATGCTGGGACCCCTCTGATGATAGCTGGTTGCCGACGTGTGGGTTCTATTCAAGGGCGCATGTGGCAGAAAATTTCTCAGACTATGCATTCAGGGCTGCTCTTATATGCAGTACGCGCAAAGCTTGGGGCTACGGGGATATATGCCAGCCTCGATCAGTAGCAGTTTTCGGGAAGGCGCATTTGCGTCAGCCCCATTACACAGTCAAGCAAGGAGGTGTGCTCGCGGAGCACGCTGCAAACCTCATGTTTGATTGTGTCCACGGAACAGGAGACAAGAGATGGCTAATTAAGTCACATCTTGCTCAATGCTTAGGGCTGGCGGCGTTTGTTCCCAGGCGGTGAACCTTGATCAATGTTGCTTTCTTGCCATGTGTCAATGTTGCTTTCTTGACATGTGTTAAATGTAACACCTACTTTGGCTACACGTGGCCTGGAGCAGCGCAAACCATGACCAACTTGGAACGTAAAGAAAAGAAAAGTAATTTGGCTCTCGTGTCGTTTGCGGTCAGACTGTCACTTCACATGTCCATGCGTTTGGCTTGCTGGTTTTGAAGACCAGTCTTGCTGCGTTGCTGCGAAATCTGCCAGAGGGCGTTTGAATTGAGATGTCATAAAGCATTGAAACCGCTGTGAATTGAGATGACTTTTACCTTATCATAAGTGGTTCGAACCTAGCTAGCACTTGTCCCCCAGTTGTTTCATAGAAATGGGCCGTGGGGATTCACGCTCTCGAACCAGAGAGCGCCGGAGCCAAGCAGAAGCATGGAAAATGTCCAACAGCTTTTCGGACTCAGACACGGACAAAGACCCATTATTTTGGAATAGCGGCTCTATTTTCGATGCTAGATTTTGCCTGTTTACTCAAACAAAGACGACTTTTTCGGTTTGAAGCCACTCCGGAAACTAAGGCTGTCTACTAAGGCCACGGGTAGCTCCGCCCTTAACGGGAGCCCAGCGTGGGGGCTGTTTTGTGTACATGTTTGCGCATGTGTGCGCATTCAACGATGCCAAGGTGCATTTCTCGGTTGGTTTTGGTCGTCCATCCCCTGCTCAGCAACTCGTTTCACTGAGGAGGGCCCGTTTTCGCCCCCTCTCAAGCGAGGGCCACGGGGGGGGCCTGCCATCCTACCGTTTATCCTGGCCGTTTGGCGTGGGTGTGTGCGTGTGTGGGTGTGCGTCCCCTCCCCTCCTCAGCAACCGTTTTGCTGAGGAGGGCCCGCCTTCGCCCCCGCCTCCCCTGTGGTTCTCTCGGGTGAGGGCCATGGGGGCCCGCCATCCCGGCCGTTTTGCGTGTGTGTGGGTGGGTGTGTGTTCAAAAGAAACAACAAATGCGCCCTTTTCTCCCCTTTTTTCGGCAAGATTGAGACACCAGGGGCCCTTTCTCCTTCAGAACTTCCAGTGACAGTTTACCAGCAGTGCTCCTGCGGGAGCTGTTGTGTGTGTGACAACCCAAACCAGTCGAGGGATAGCTATGCTAAACATATCCTGAAAGCAGGGGGCCGCCGGGGGAATGCGCAGTCGGCGGCCAACGAAGACGCTGCGCATTCCCGTGGAAACGTACCTGCGAACCGCACCTGGGCCCCTGACGGCAGCTGGTGGGTTCCCTCTCAAACAGATTCCAACTTAAGGCCTGGGACATCCACAACCTCTTTTCGCTTTTCAAACTCCATCATCAAGTGTGTGTGTGTGTGTTGTAGGTTTGTTGTGTGTGTGTGTGTGTGTGGTGTGTGTGTGTGGTGTGTGTGTTGTGTTTGTGTGTGTGTGTGTGTGTGTAGTGTGTGTGTGTGTGTTTGTGTGTGTGTGTGTGTGTGTGTGTGTGTGTGTGTGTTGGTGTGTGTGTGTGTGTGTGTGTTGTTATGTGTGTGTGTGTGATGTGGAGGTGTGTGTGTGTGTGGTGTGTGTGTGTGTGTGTGTTGTTGTGTGGAGTGTGTGTGGTGAGTGTGTTTGTGTGTGTGTGTGTTGTGGTGTGTTGTGTGTGTGTGTGTCCTGTGTCGTATAAAGAGCGTAGGCTTGCGTGCGTAGCATGCTGCGTGCGTGCGACGGGTGTGTGTGGTGTGCGTGTGTGTGAGCGAGTGTGGTGGGTGCCGTGTGGTGCGTTGTGTGTGTGTGTGGCGTGTGTGTGTGTGTGTGCGAGTGGGTGCGTGTGTGTGTGTGTTGGCTTGTGTGTGTGTGTTGGGTGTGTTGGCGTGTGTGTGTGTCGTGGTGTGTGTGTGGGCGTGTGTGCGTTGTGTGTTGTGCTTTGTGTGCGAGTGTGCGCTTGTGAGGCGAGTGTGCGTGTGTGCGTTGTGTGCGTGTGTGCGTGTGTGCGTGTGTGCGTGTGTGCGTGTGTGCGTGTGTGCGTGTGTGGTGCGTGTGTGCCGTGTGTGCGTGTGTGCGTGCGTGGGTTGTTGTGTGTGCCGTGCGTGCGTTGCCGTGCGTGCGTTGCGTGGGTGTGTGGGTGTTGGGTGTGGGTGGGTGGGTGGGTGGGTGGGTGGGTGGGTGGGTGGGTGGGTGGGTGGGTGGTGGGTGTGGTGTGTGTGTGTGTGTGTTGTGTGTTTTGTGTTCTCTGTTTGCGTGTCTCTGTTTGTGTGTCTCTGTATGTGTGTGTGTGGGTGCGTGCGTGTGTGTGTGTGTGTGTGTGTGTGTGGTGTGTGTGTGCGTGTGTGCGTCTGCGTGTGCGTCTCTGCGTCTGCGTCTGCGTCTGCGTCTGCGTCTGCGTCTGCGTCTGCGTCTGCGTCTGCGTCTGCGTCTGCGTCTGCGTCTGCGTCTGCGTCTGCGTCTGCGTCTGCGTCTGCGTCTGCGTCTGCGTCTGCGTCTGCGTCTGCGTCTGCGTCTGCGTCTGCGTCTGCGTCTGCGTCTGCGTCTGCGTCTGCGTCTGCGTCTGCGTCTGCGTCTGCGTCTGCGTCTGCGTCTGCGTCTGCGTCTGCGTCTGCGTCTGCGTCTGCGTCTGCGTCTGCGTCTGCGTCTGCGTCTGCGTCTGCGTCTGCGTCTGCGTCTGCGTCTGCGTCTGCGTCTGCGTCTGCGTCTGCGTCTGCGTCTGCGTCTGCGTCTGCGTCTGTCTGCGTCTGCGTCTGCGTCTGCGTCTGCGTCTGCGTCTGCGTCTGCGTCTGCGTCTGCGTCTGCGTCTGCGTCTGCGTCTGCGTCTGTGTCTGTGTCTGTGTCTGTGTCTGTGTCTGTGTCTGTGTCTGTGTCTGTGTCTGTGTCTGTGTGTGCGTGTGTCTCTGTGTGTGTGTGCGTGTGTCTCTGTGTGTGTGTGTGTTTCTGTGTGTGTGTGTGTGTCGCTGTGTGTCCGTGTGTGTCCGTGTGTGTCCGTGTGTGTCTGTGTCTGTGTGTGTGTCTGTGTGTGTGTGTGTCTGTGTGTCCGTGTGTGTGTCCGCGTGTGTGTGTGTGTGTCCGTACCCTACGAACTCACTGGGACGGAAATCCACATAAGGATGTCCACCAATGGGCCCTAATTAGACTGCAGCCCACATGTAGAATGATCAGCCGAGTGATGCTAAACACATGCGTAGGTGAAGATTAGGGTAGGGCACAATCCCATTGCCAAGAAATCGGTGTGGCAAGATGTAAGGTGTTGGATTCTCGCCCATGTGTTGTTCCCCCCATGGATTACCATTGGAGCCTTTGAAAACAGAAAGGCCCGCCGTGTTTGAACTGATCTCGGAGAAAGCTGGACGAGCACAGCAAGACGGGAGACCACAAGCAGTTGAACACCAAGTGATACCCAAGCCATTTATCGTCATGTGGACGAAAACGAACAGCAATTCCCCGGCCGTCCGCTTACCGAGTTATCCCTTTGCGCTACAATGGAAGTGAACGGGAATTTGAACACCTACCTTCCTCGTAAAACGATCCTTCTGCACCCAACGGCCTCCCATGCCCAAAACGGAGTCGTTGGCTCGGACCCGGGTGCCGGTCAGCTGATCGCGGCCAGGAGTGCAAGCCGGAGCTGGTGAGAGGCTGGAGCCAGGAGAGGACATGCGAAAGAGTCTTCTCAGGTGCCCCAAAATGGGCGGCTCGTCGTTCTTTGAGGGAACCATGTCTGGGGTTTGCTTTCTTGGGCATCCATAAGGAAAACCGGCCATTTTCGGGGGATCCCATATTTTGAGACACACCCAAATGGTGACTTGGATGGGTGGTTGCCTGCCACCCATCCGATGTCATGGATTTGGTCACTGAGCCCAGGTTTCACTCAATTCGGACTGGTTTTGACTCGAGGAGCGGGTCAAAGAGCTCTACCCACTTCTGCAGAAGAGCCATGAGGAGAGGTTCAATGCGGTGGCGCCATGGAACATGTCTGCCAGTGTCAAGGGCGATTTGGAATGTATATAAGACCCAACCAGGAACCAGCAACGTGAGACCGGTGATATGGGAGATCAGTCATTTGGCACGTTTCAACATCCTGAATTGCCCTGCCGGGGCGTCCGGTTCATGGCAATTTTGCAAACCTTGGGAACCCACACCCGGACCCTTTCCTTTTCGTCGGCCAGATAAAGGCAGCACCCCTTCTTGAAATATACAGTTACTATAGCTTCCCTCAACGACATGCATACAAGTGTTCGGTGTTGGGTTTCCTTGATTTGTCGGGCTTTGACTGTAGCGGTCGCTTCCAACTGACGGGAGGACCAGTCGTGGTGCGCCATTGAGGCACGGACGGGAGGGGGTGATCTCCCAAAAGCAACTCCACGGCACCTCCCCAAATGGGAGACTTCCCTTGGATGGGCGGTGGATTTGCGTCTCTGCCAAAACGATCGGGTTCCAAACGCAAAACGCCGAAGGGCAGTTAGTGCCCTGTTTCATTTGAGCACTGCTATGTTTGCGCTGGTTGGTGTGGCAGGGAAGCTCAAGACGTTCCCCCCTCGGAAAGCATCCCGTCGCCCAGGAAAGCTGACATTCGTAGCCTCTACCCTGCTGGCTGCTTTCCTTCTATTGGCCAGCTGAATTGGTTGCAGCCACGTAGGTTTGTTCCCTTGGACCCTTAGGTTGGATTTCAAATGGGCGTGTCTTACAAATAGACCCATGGGACCCCAAGTTGCTGTTCTTTTGGTCCCCCTTCCCGCTTTCAAAGCCCGAACTGGTACCCTGAGTTGGAGCCGCGCCCACACGCCAATGCCGAAAGAAGCACTCTCAATATGCTCTGGGCTCCAGGGGACTGCTCTAAACTTCGGAGCATCCGCAGGCTTCCTCCGAACGGGCGTTGGACTTTTCCTGCCAGGTGCAGGAGCCTTTGCGCCCCTCGGAGGCGGAGCTGCAGGCGGGCTGAAAGGTGGCTGGATGGGACATGTGGGCTGATGCCATATGGCCGGCAAGTGCTTTGGGGCTCGAATTGTTCTGCGAAGCAATTCGGTTGAAGGGGCTTTGGCTCTGGGCATTGTGGGGGAGGCTTAGTTGTGGCAGCCAAGGCCACTTGTGAACTGGGTCGAGGGAGCTAGAGGATGTAGTACGAGGAGAAGAGGAAAACGTGAAGAGAGAATTAGAAACGGGCAGATGGCAAGTTGGGGTGACATTGTAACGGAAATGGTGGCTGCGGTGGCTCACACCTTAGGAGTGCTCAACGTTGGGCCAAACTTTGGTGGGTTTCTGATCCAGAGGATTGCGACATTGACTCATGGTCTGGGGCCACACACCTCAGGATCACCTTAGGGATTCTCAAATCGAAGCACTGGGGCGGGTCCTTTTGGTTGCGCTTTACCCATCTCAGAAGGGGGACTAGGGGGACCTTTATCGCCGAGATTGTGTGCCAGGGGGCTAACAATTCGCCAATCTGTCCGGATCCAGCAGTGTCTCTTGTCTCCCTGCAACGTTGTTTCGTTTCAATTCTGGGTCAACTGATCAGAGCGGTTGCACTATATATTTGTTACTGCGCCTTTGATTAGCCTGCAGGGTTTCATTTCTTTGGAGTGAGCCAACACCCCTAAATAGGAGCCACCTGATAGCGAGAAGCCGCCTGATCTTCATGTTTCATGTTGCCTCCATTGTCGCCCCCAATCCCATGAAACAGTGGGTTTCCTTTTGGTTTCTTAACTTTTGGCTGAACCCGGGCCGCTTCCTCGTTTGAGCCACGGAACTTCCCGGCCCCGAACCGCCAAGCGCCAGGCCAACACCCGCGCGCGCTCCGCGCGGGCGCTGGTCCTGGAGAAGCGGCCGCGACAAGAGAAAAAGTCGGATGCGCGGTTCGCTGGCCTTCATAAGGCTGGTCAAACATGCGTACCTGAGATGGAACTAAAGGGAGCCAAAGAAACCTGCGGTCTATATATTTTAGTGGCATTTTGACCCATACCCAAATATGGATTTGGGCTCCTTTTTGGTTAGACCCCAATCTATTTGGCATGGGTTTTGCTTTTGGCTTCCTTGAAACCACCTGAAAAAGGGGCAGCCTTACGAAAGGAACACACCCATGGTCTGAGCCTCGAGCTGGAGTTCTCTGGTTTGAAAAAAGTCTGGCATATCAGTTTGGTTTGCTGTGCAAAGGGTCAGGTCGGGAATGAACATACACATGGTGTACACATGGTTTCCACTGATAGAATAGTTTGGTTCCTTTGTATTGTACCGGTGGAATCTATCTACTTTGCCCTGCATTTTGGACACACGGAACCCTTTTTCCGCCTCCCTATTGGGTTTTCGGCCCACTGCTTCATTCTCCGGAATGGATACCGCAAAGTGGAGGCATGTGTTTGTTTGCCAGGCGTTCTATTCAGCCAGGTATGTCTACCATCCCCAAATCGATGGGTTGTTGGTGCGTTGGTTTTTGTTGCTCTAAACTGGAGTTCCAATACATTTCTACCTGGCAGGCAAGAGGAATTCTTGGAGGGTGCCTCCTGCCTCTTGCTGCTCATATTTACATCCCAAACGGAACCTTTGGGCAACGCCGGATGCGAATGGCTGGGCGTGCCGCGGTATCTAGTCCAATGCAAATGGAGGCCGTGCCTCCGGGACAGTTTCAGCGGCGGTCACTGGCGCCCTCGGCTTCCTTCTTCGAAGCATCGCGCCGTTCTGTCTTTAAGGTGACCGCTAGACTCCGCTAGACTCAAAGCCTCTATAGACTCTAGCCTCCGACGGTTGCGCTTCATGACTTTGTTGCCGGGCAAGGACTCAAGCATTCGTGTCCTCTGAAAGGGTCAGTTGGAGAATTGACCGAACCAAACTGGCTCCTTAGGGTTTGGTGAACAGTCCACTTTCGGTTTTCTGTGACCAGGGGAACCCGTGGTTTTCCCCCGAAACACAACTCACGGCCGAGTGTGCAAGGTGCAAGGGATCCTCCAAAATCTGATTAGCCTCCAAAATAGGCTCTCTCTCTTTTTTTTGGGGGGGGGACCACCAAAACGGTGGTTGTCCTTTTGGTTTCTCTTAACTCCCACCATATGATTACCAGTGATCCAAAGCATGGTTATCCTCCACTTGCTGGCTGGAAACTCCTTCCCCTGTGCCGATCGGAAGCCTCAGGCTCCAAAGACCACTCAGCGCAGCCTTGTGTTTTCACCGCGTAGCATCCGCTTGCCTTGAAAGGCAATGTTCGGCCAAAGGGATCCCTTGATCCAATGGCCACGTACATACAAAAGGTGGTGCCTAATCAATCTGGCCGAAAAGTTCATTATGCGCCGCTCAGCTGGGGTCTTCTCCACATCCATGAGACCTCCGGCTCTTCGCTTCTTCAGGCTGGTGAACGTAGGGTCATCCACCAGTGTCCAGGCGCCTGTCGTGAGAGCCTTCACCAAGCTGCTGTTCACCAGGTGCTTGGTCAGAGCGTCCGCCAGTTGAGCTCCGCTGTGAACCCACCGGATCACCGTTTGGCCCTCCTGAATGCGCTCGCGCACCGACATCAGCTCCAGGGCCGAGTACTTGTCGCTCAACCCCATGCCACTCGTTGCAGCATCGCCTTTGGTCACGGAGTCGTACAAAGACTTCGCGTCCGTCCCATCTTCACCGCCTCCTGAGGCTGAGCCAGATCCACCACGTTGCCCAGCATCTCCGACCACTGCAAGCGGCACCACATCAACTCCTGCTCCCCTTCGCTGAACGCCTGCACTTCAGCCGCAAGGGAACTCCGAGCCACCCTCTTCAGCTTCATGGACTCCAGCGTGAGGGGTGCCCTCTGCCCCAGCGCCATCTCCAGGGCCGTCAAAGCCACCACGAACCCGCCAGTGCTTCCGCCATCTGCACGGCTCGCCAGCGCAGCGTCCGTCCAGCACACCAGCATGGTCTCTTCTGCAGTGCACCCAAGGTTCTGGAACTTCGGGCAGAGCATCCGCTGAGAATACACCTCGCGGACAAGTTTGTTAATGTCCTTCAAAACCTGCACAGTGCAATGCGGCAGCAACGTCATGAGCTGCCCCAATTTTGCCCCATGTTGGCGTCCGCTCTGTTGGACCCGCCACTGAATAGCGCTCAGAACAGCACGGGCTTGTTCCACTTCCTCCGGAGAGGCCTTGTCGTGCACATCCCGGTCCTCGAAGGAAACCTGCGTGATGCCGGAGCAATACTTGCTGTGATCCATGGTGATCTCGCGGTTGGAGAGCTGCTGCATGTAGATCCCGCAATGATCAAACCCATCAGCCTCCCAAGGGGACCACCGATAGGAGTCCTTGAAGTCCTGGAGGAACTTGGGGTGTCATCCTGCTCATCGCCCACCATGTAGAAGTCGTCCACATGGGATCCAACCAAACCAATGACGACAGCCTCCTCGTTCTTGATTCGCCAGCAGCACGGCTCCGTGATCAAGGTCTGACCACCCAAAGACACGATGCGGTCTCTCACCTCGCAGAACCACTGATAGGGCGCATTGACAAGCCCATAGCAGCTCTTAAGCACTTGGACCGCTTGGCGATGTTCCACGTTCATCGCCTCCGCAAGTTCGGGCACCGGAAGCGCATAGATCTCGCGCTCCTCCTCGGTGTTCCGGGATGTTTGCAGGAACGCGCTCTTGGCGTCGCACTTCAGCTGCGACCAACCTTTCACCGCCATGCCAGCCATGAGTTGCCGGGTCCTCCTCGTCATCGTGGGTGAAGACCTCGGAAGACGCTCCAGGTCAGGGTCAGCGAAGCCAACGATCACGATCCGGGCCTTGGCCCGACCCGTGGACTTCACGGTGAGAACCCACCGCATCTTCATGATGCGATCGGCGGGGATGTACTTGCCCTTCTCCACGGCCCGGCATGCAGCACTCTGAATCCATTGAGTCACCTCCAAGCCCTTCGCGGCCTTGAACTCCTCCTGCTTCTCCGCAGACACCTTGTGCAGCTTGATCTCCGGCGATTTCTTCACCTTGTGAGCGACCCAGGTTTCTGGGTCTCTCCTGAATTTCTTCATGCCCTTCTCGTTGTCGGGAAGGTCAACCGAGAGGAACACCATCGCCTCCCCATTCCCGGACTGCTCCTCCAAGCCGATATCAACCATGAACTGATCGACGGGCTCGGCGAAGTTCACTCCATGCCGTTTGCGAGCAGCCGCGAACTGCCTGTTGCCCGACAGCTCAGTAGAAATTGAGGAAGACGGGGCATAGGTCGGGTCCCTCAGCATGCGTGAAGCATCTAAACCTAAGCCCGGAGGGCTAGATGTAGTCCTACTACCAGCTACAGGGGACCTTGATCTTACCCGTGCCGCTCGGGGGGTTCCTGGCGCTCGTCGGGCCTCACCGACATATTTTGGCGCATCTTGTGGCTCTGAAATTCCACCCTTTCTTGATGAGGTCTTTTGAGCTCTTTCGGTCGGTCTTGTTTCTTTCTTAGCTCCCTCCCTTTTCACAACAGGACCAGGTCTAGGGACACTCTGGCTACGACTACGTTTCACTCCCTGCATCGGAGGAATCAGACCTCCATCCGGATACAGGTCCTTGTAGTCGTCGAACTCGCCCTTTTCAACCTGCTCCAACATGCCGTGCATGGTCCAGGGAAAGGATGCCGGTCTCGTGGCCTCTTCAATCATGACCTCCCGGGGTGAAGCCATTCGAAGCTGATCCGGAGACACCCTCTTCAATCTCCCAGCCGCAACTATCCAGATGATCCGGCTGGGGGTAGCCTCCTCGCCAATGAGCTTCGTCTCCGTGGCTAGTACCCGAGCAGGGCCATACCACTTTGCCAATCTCTTCCGAGATGCGTCTGCTCCTTCATGGGACGCAGCTTGCGCGGGGGCCTTGAACCTCTTGTAGTAGACGAGAGAGCCAGGAAGGTAAACCTCATTGCTTCTCGCCCTTGAATTCCATGCCCGATTGATTTCCTCCTGCGCCACCATCCGCTTATAGCTCTCCTCCGCCCGCATGCGTATAGCCATCGTCTTCGACAACTCATCCTTAGGATCTCGCTGGCTAAGATGGAGAGGAGCAGCGTCTCGGCCACTTTCATGCAACTTCAAATCCAAACCAGGATCACGACCAAGTGCCCACTGATTGGGGCTGAAGCCACCGACCTTGCCGTTCTCGTTGTGGGCGGCACACATGGCCATCACACCTTGCCACATCGTTGTCTCCTCGGACCTCATGAAGCGATCCAGAGACTTCCGGATGACTCCAATCATGTGCTCCACCGTGCCAATTTGCCAATGAGCTTCAGCTGCGCATGGCAAAAGTTCCACATCCCTTTTCGCACACCACTCAAGTAGTCGAGAAAAGGCTCCTTCGGGATCCAACCTCAGGGTGCTGTGCCCAAAGAAGCGCACCGTACTTTCCAACGCATCCACGACCTCGGCTGCGTTCCGCGACTCGCCCTTCGTGGTGAACAAGTGGGGTACGAAGGTCGAAGCCTCATCTACCAGGAACAAGACATGGGTCATCTCGTGCCATCGAAAGTAGCCCACCCAGGGCTTGTTCCAGACCAGCTCGCGTTGACAGGTTCATATTGTGCTCGCTGATCCGAACTGCCGTGCCTCCAAGATCCAGCACCATCTGCACCAGCGAGCTAGCCGGTGGACAACACATTTCCACCAAATCCACCGGCGCCTTTGAATTCATCATATGCATGGACTCCACGTCCGCCATCGCCTCTTCGACCATCTCCACCGTGTTGGCCGCCTCGTTGAACAGAGCGGCCTTCGTCCAAACATTTCACTTCTCCTCGCCGCCAGCCGGCAGAATCCAGCTGTGTTGTGAAGTAGTCTCGACCTCCTCTGCGGTCTCCTCCCCGACCCTTTTGGCCATCTTCTTGGACAGGTTCATCTTGGACCGCTGGTAGGCCGTCTCCTTCTGCGCTCTCACGGCGTCCAGCTTCTTCATCAGACTGCGTTCCGCACCATCCAGCGCCACGTTGGCGGTGTTCAGGATCTCCGGCTGGGTCTCCGCTTCGTTGATCTTCTCCTTGAGGATGTCCTCCACGTCCTTGGCCAGGGGAGGTGATTGCCGGAAACGGGCATGAGCGCCAATCGCCGGCACATAGGACAGCCGTATGCGACACCTCTGGCATGTCAGCCACATCGCGTGTCCGTTCTTCCCGGAGAGAGAGCCACGGCCCATCGGCATCGGCTCGTGAGTCCCATTGCATGGAGGACCCTGAGCCCTCGGGTCCCGCGGATCCGTCTTCTCCTCCCGGCTGAAGTCGTACTTGTCCGAGTCCGGAATCTTGACCTTCGGAGACCCCTTGGACTTGCCCTTCGCCTTGGACTTCGGCTTGCCGACGGCGAGTGTCTCCCGCTGAGCGATCTCCTTCTCCATGTGGATCATGGCCATGGCTGCTTAACTCAGCAGGAGGAGCTCCTCCAGCAGACTCACTAGCTTGAGCTATCATCGGCTGCTGGCCATCTGATTCAAACCTCAAGTCTGCACCCTGTTCATCCTCAACTGGAGCACGCCCTTCAAACGGTATCTCAACAACCTCCGTCCCCAAGTCAAGCCATCCCTCTCGCGCCATGTAGACAATTGCGGGGTCATCCAGTCCAGGCTCATGTCAACTAACAAATGCCCGGTCCGCTCACAATTCACGAGGGGAAGCCAATCTTGGCAGACTCGCGTGAAGGCTGCACTGTGGTTTGCAAAATCCACGACGGTGCCCAGGCGATGAAGAGTCTTGATGCCCAGGAGCACCGGCACGTAATTACCCTTCCGTGTCGAGGGTGAAGATGCCGAGGTAGAAGGTGCAACCGTTGATCTGCTGGGGAATCTCTATGTAGGAGCTGGCCTGCAGCTCCTGGCCATTTCCAAAACGAAACTGCTTGCGCACGTCCGAGAAGACCCGTATAGGTTCCTCTTGTCCGTCCCGAAGCTCACGTCGTCGGGCCATGAGCTCTTCGATCGCCTGCAACGAAGCCACCGTCTCCGTAGCTCCACAGTCGATCACTCCGTGGGTCCTCCAGCCATGCGTCTCCTCTGTGGCCAGCATGATGCCGTCGTCACCGATCGCGTCCTCGTTCACGTCCAGGTCCCAGGGGGTGACATGAAGATGCCGTAGGAAGGCGAGGAGCCTTTTCCAGGGCCTGTCCCCTTTCTCCCACGCTTAGGACAGTTCTGAAAGCTATGGTCCTTCGCCCCGCAGATGAAGCATCCACTGTAGTCCGGCGAGCCAACCTTACCAGGTCCTTTTCTCGCCGGGGATGAGGCCGCCAGAACCAGAGCAGAACCGTATCCTTTGCCCTTCTTGTCCTTCGACTTGCCATAGGTGCCCTTTGCCGTCGGAAAGAAACCGAGTCCAACCGCCTTGTTCTTCATCAGGGCACGGGCCTGGGCAAAGGTCCGGAGCTTGCCTTCGTACACCGCGTACGCCTCTTCCAGCTCTTTCACCTCATCCTGCGAGAAGTCGGTTTCGGCGGCTGCCCAAATTCCATCTTGACCATTCCAAGGATCCGTCCAGCAATCCGACCACCATGCCGCCTCCGGTACTGCAGATACTTCAGGAGGATCAGGCCGTGCATGGACCTCGTCCGGAAGTTGCCGGCCAACCCAATGAACCGTAGGCTCCACATCCTCTTTCGGCTCATAGTCCAGGAGGCCCCATTCCTGGGATTCTTCCACCCAATAGGTCCGCTTTGGGCGGTGGTAGTTGCGCTCTTGCTGGCCCTTGCTTTCCATGAACAGGAGTTCTTCTTCTTGATCACGTAGCACTCGCTCCACGTCCTCGATCATCAGGGAGTTGTGCGTGGAAGCCAGCACGGATAGCCTAGCCCGTGCGCTCAGGCCAGACCTCCGCAAAAGAAGCCAACCCAACAGCTCCTTCGGCAGGACATCACACTCCTGGCCCTCGAGCTCATCCCAGGGGATGTCCTCATCCTCTTCTTCTCCATGACGACCTCTCTGCCATTCGGACCAGTCCCAGTGTCGCCACTCATCGCGTCCCCAGGACCAATCACTGCCTGGTGACCCGCCGGCCTCTGACGCTGCCCGGGTCTCATCAGCCACCGCACCATCTCCACCGGGTTCTCCATCGCCTTCTGCTGGAGTTTCAGGAATCACTCGGGCAGTAGCGCTCGTCGGAGATGCGGGATGGCTCCGGCGTCTCTCTTCCGGGCCCGAACCAGACTCAGTCCGCGAAGCATCCAAATCCGCCTTCGCCGTTGACGTCCCGGTAGGTGCCTCCACTCGTGCCGATCTTGTCGAACTCGAAGTGACCTCTGGAGCCGCTTGGTCTCTCTCATGAGACCATTGAGCCATGACTCCTGGATTGCGCCTCAGCTTCACAAGCAGCTCAAGGCGAGTGCCCACATCAGGCACAGTGCGGCACAACTTGAGGAGATACCGGGTGCCGCTTCGCTTCTTCAGACGGTTGTAGTCCACCTCCGCGCAGACTGCCCAGGCTTTGTCAGTGAGGCGGGAAACCAATTCCGGCCCCAAGAGCTTCTTCTTATCCTCCGGCGTCTTGTCGTACTGGAGCCTGACCTTCCGAAGGTAATCGCCCCAGCCAGACGGATCTCAGACGGATCTCCGTCCCACGTCACGTACACATCCTTCGCCGCCACAGTCGCCATGATGATGCCGAAGCCGTC
>CAUJNA010000400.1:56595-104095 GCA_963377175.1 Effrenium voratum | reverse complement strand
TTGGCCCATGCGTACCAAACCAAGGGCCCGTTTCTATCGTCTTTGGGTTTCCGTACTTTTTGGAAGGGATGGCCAGCCCCGCCGGGTACCATCGGCGTTGACCTATTTTCAAGGTTGTCCGGCACGTGAAAAACTTTTCTTGCGGCCGGCGGCCATCCCGAGGCGCGGGCCAGCGCGGCTTCAAAGGCTCTCGAGGCCTTTTACCGCATGGCTGTTTTGCGCGGTGCGGATGGCTTATTGGTTTCGGACCCGTGTTTGTTCTTTCGTTCCTCGGGTCGATGTTGTGTTGAGGTGAGGGTTTTTTAAGTTCGGAGTGGGAGGGCTCAGTGTTACAGCCGCGCATTCGGTGGAGAAGCGCGTCCTTCCTGTGACTGGTGTCAGAGGAGCAACTCAGCGATTCCGTGCCTACTGCGACTCACCCTTTGGCTTTCCAATGTTAGTTGAGGTTTGCCTGAAGCTAGCTGTTCCAACACAGTCGACACACTTAGAACTTGTGTTGACGCTTTGGTCGAATTGAATAGGGCTTCACGTGAATGTCGCACAACAGAATATCATGTGTGCTCCCAAAATAGGAAGCAAGCAAGGGCAGGCAAAGGGCCGGAAAAGCTAGGTTCCGGCCGGCGTTGTTAATGACCTCCTACTGTTTCAGCGTGGCTGCAATTAGTGCATGTCGAAATTCCAGCAGGTGTGACAGTTTTGTTTGCAAAGCCTAATGGATTCAAACACGTCAAAGCACAAACGCGACAGGAAAAGAAGCTTCTTCATGTCGTTTCTAGTGCGGTTTCAACAGCGGCTGGCACGCAACTGCGTTGCCTTGCTTCCGGGCATGTCAAAAGCGTCGCTGTTCGCTGCTTTCCAGGCCCTGAGCTTGGCGGGCAGGTATCTCCAAATGTAGCCCTCCATTCGCGGATCCTTCGCAAAGACCTTGCCTACATGTTGCAGGCAGCATGCTCGCCGATTTATCGCGTTGCCAGCACAGTCACCACGTGTTATTTCTTTGATCCGCCCCATCATGCCTCATCATGCTAGCCACCTCAAGCATGGTGGCTGGCAGTATTTCTGCCCTGTGCCACGTGCTAGAGCGGAACCAAGCGTGCGAGCGAAACTCAATGCTTGGGCAAGCATTCAGATGCTCTTTGCGATGCAAAGCGGGAGACTTTTGGTAGGTCGTAAATGACAGCGCAAGCAAAAGCTACGACTCTGGTAAGGTAGCCAAATGCCTTGTCAACAGGCCTGAATCAACTTGTCCCTACTTACTATCGAACTGCCCTTGAGGCAATGTATCCCCAACAGGCGATCATGATTGCCCTTTTTTGCCGCACCAAAACGATTTGTGCCGGTATTGCATCATGGTCTTTCGTTGGTTCACTTGCAATCTTTTGTTGGAACCACTCGTAGCCATCTGATTTCAGGCAAGAAAAACCCACCACTGACCCTAAGAAGTCCTACGAAGGTAGCTACCGGGCTGGGGACTTTTCTCTCCTTCCAGGCATGCGCGCGAAGCTGCTCCGGAGCGGAGTCATGAGTCGGGGGGGAGTTGTTTCACGGGTCTGTTGCCCCCCCCCCTCCCCAACCCAAAGTTTTTGAGCAGGTGGTGTCTTTGGGGTCGGTTGAAACGGAACTCAAAGAGAACCCACCAATTTTGAGGAACCTCATTTTGTGGATCCTAAAGGAGAAAACGACGAGGAGCTTTGCACAGAATTCATGCTGAAACGCCTCCGAACCTCAGCCCCTCTTCTGAAAAGGCGCTTCCTAAATGAAGGACAATTGCTAGAATGAGGGGACAAGACAGATGTTTGATCGCCTGACGCCCAAGGGGTCGTGCGTTAATCTGTCCATGTTGCTTTGATGAAAGTCTTAGCTTGGTGTTATTGCAGTCCTTTGTTTCCAACCTCAAGGAGGAGTCAACGGCGTATCAACCACGTTGTGAAACTGTTTCGGTTCGCACTGACTGCATAGCTCTGTGACTTCTACCAGGTCCAGCACGTGTTCTGCCACCGTGCACCTTTTCATGCCTGTGCGTCCGTGCGCTCTTTTCTTTTTCCCTTTTTTTTGAGAGGGGGGGGGGGGGGGCGGAGGTCAAAGCTTTTCAATCTAAACGGACTTTGTTATCTTGCGACTGTGGCACCGAGCAGGCAACTCGCAGCTGTTCCATGGCCAAGGGCTTCGTCCGCAATTGACGCATGATCTCTCCCAGTTCCCATGGCAGGCACACTTTCAGCGTGAATCACCGGAAGTGCCGAAAAGTCGGGGGCACACAGAGGTGTGTCCTTCTAGTGGCTTGAAGAAAACAAACATGAAACCAGCATTTAAGGGGGCCGCTTGATTACTTGATTGTTTTTCCAGACACTAACCAAATTGGCAGTGTATGGTGCATTTGCCGGCCGCAGGAACAGCAGGACGCTGAAAGGCGCAACGGGGAGCGGGTTTCTGCACGAGGGAAGGGGGGGCCAGCCATACGAGCTGGACCCTTTACAGAAGTTTCCAGGGGAACTGATATGACCACTAAGGGTCCCTACTGTTGAGACATACAGTGTGCTCCATGTAATCGGGCAAGGGCATGACTGAAGCAGCACAGGCTCGCACAGTTTGAGTCCGCGAGATTGACCCAAGCCAAGCAGATGCGCAATCCCTCAGTGCCAAACATTTTTTGGGCCCGACCCCATTCCCCCTGTCAGCAAAGCCTTTTCTTCAATCAGATTGCTAAACAAATTGTCTGCTTTTGGCGCCTTGGGCAGCGCTAGCTGCCATGGCGACAGCTGTGAAGTTGAATGCTTCTCGGCTTGATTGGCAGCGTGGTCGGTGTGGCAGAGTTGATTGCCGCTTTCCATTTGGCCAAGTCGTCACTTGAACAGTCAAGACCTGAAAATAGATGCAGGTTAGCGCCGCGCGATTGATTTGTTGCATGGTTTCGGGTAGGCCCCTTTAGTACCAAGTCTTTATTGTGACTCGCTTAGAGCTCACGGGCCCTGTGGCGAGGTCTATTACCAGCACCCTGTGTCCTACGACGAGAAGGGCAGGCTGGGCATGCCGAAAAAGCAACCTCCTCTTGGATTCCCCTTTAAAGAGTCCATGTGTCAATATAGGGGGACTCCCCAACTTGTGATTTGCCTTCGAGCGTGAAAAGGGAGCCTTCAAAGGACCCCCCCAGCAGAGTCACGTTGAACTTCAGTCCTGAGGCTGCAGCAGCTGCCAAGCACGATGCCACGGTGGCTGTCACACTGGACCAAAGACGTGGTCGGCGTGTACCACGTGGGAGTTGAGGTTCATGGGAAAGAATACTGCTGCTCGGCAGGCAATTTGGGGAAGCGAAGAGAGAAAACCAACAATGTGCACCTTGGAACATACTTGTTGAAACGCGCTTTGACCTGGCTACGTTGTATTTGGGGGGAGTTTGGTGTAGAGGGCACTTAGAGGTTGGGGTGATCGATTGCCTGTGTGCCAGCTGTCCATGCTCAGTTTCCGCATCCTCAGCACCTTCACCTCAGCATGACCAGCATCACCAGAATGACATTCCCGGAAGACAGGAAACAGTGGTGTCCCTGTGCCATGTCCAAAGTGCTTGAAGAAGTTGCAAACAAAAACCTGCTGGAATTCTCCAGCTAGGGAAAAGACAATGAGCAAACAGAGGCGAGCCAGAGGTCCCTGCCCAATTCCTGCATGGCAATCGAACGAGTGGAAACAAGAGAAACAAAGCATCAGTAGAAAGGACAGAGCTTGATTGCATTAGCTGGCAGTTGCCGATTCTTTGGCTCTGGACTTCAAATACAATCAGGGAGCGCTTAGAATTCGGCTTTGTGGGCATATTGTTTTTGCTGAGTGTATTGCTGTTGCCTGCGACCACTTTTCGCAGGCAGCACCTTTTTGTTCCGGATGGGCAGGTACTTGCAAGACCAGTGGGATGATGGTGATTGAACGCCATGATCCCTTGGTTCCCCACCTTGCCCCTGACCTCAGCATAGGTTATGGGATCTTCAACAAGAAGAAGGGCCGCAGTATCGGAGGCCAGGGGCATTTGTTGACATGTTCAGTGTTCTTGGCTTACCCATCAGCAAATCTGCGAGCTTCGATTTTGTCTGCGCCAGGCCCTGACAGTGGCGTCTTCTGCCACCAGCCCCGCGACCCTGGCTGGGGAAACCAATGGACGCGTGGCTGCAAGGGGCGCATGCACAGGGAGCAATGCTGGTGGCCGCTCTTTTGGCACGTTGATTTGCGTCGCCCAGGAAGTGCGAAGAGGTTCTGGGCAGCACCAGATGCACTCCCCAGAAAGTGCTGGCCATCGCCTTCAAGCTTGGCAAGACCAGGCTGTGAGTGCAGCGAGCCTTATGAGTTGTCGAAGCTGACGTGCATGGCCAGGTTCGGCAGCCGGGCCTACAGCCGCACCGGCAACAACTGCGTGGACTTCGCCTCGGAGTTCCTACGGGAGCTTGGCGCGGAGGAAGTGCCGAGCTGGTGCCAGCGTGGCCTCCTCTTCTATCGGGGAGCTGCCGGCGCCGTGGGAGCCGTGCAAGCCCTCTTCGGCACGGAGGAGGAGCGATGTATGGGATCCGGGATGTTGTGGGTTTTGCAGAAGGAGCGAGGCATGTGCCGGGATGGGAGGCTTGTTGCGGAGGTTGCAGAGTGCCGTCAGGCCTTGGCAGTTTGCGTGTGAATTGTGATCAGGACGGATCGGAGCCAGATGCGACAGAGGAGATTGGCAAACCCAGCCCGGGAGACCGGGCCAAAGTGCTGAATGTTCCCATGATGATCCCTGTCTACGCACCCCGGGTGAGCACGTCATACGTGCCGCACATGCCGGCGTACGCGTGCGCTTCCAACCAGCCATATCACTTTGCGCGCCATGAGGCCTATACACCTGTTTGGCGGGGCGCAACACCAGCGCTCCCGACCTTGCTGCAGACTCAAGGTTTCCCCCAAGCCTACGCAGTGCAGTCGATGTCACTGTGAGGTGATCTTTTTGCAAACCACTCCTTGAACCGAAAGGCGTCCAACACGGACGGCTTGAAGTTTGGGGAGGAGGTTCCGAGGATTTGCCACAGGAGCAGTCCTCTTGGAATTCGAGCTAAATGACCTCCGCTGAACAAAGGAGATGCGTGCTTGCACCGCTACACGAGGCTGAGGTGATGTGCCAAGAGCAAACACTAAGGTTTCTCATTCACTCGCAAAGAACGTGAGTCTTGTGAGCGTGTCTGAAACATGCAGCCAGGATCTGTTCGGGCGTTATTTTCCCTGGTTCCCTTGCGACTCCCAAGGGTATTCTTTGCAAAGGGAAGCAAACCGACCATGTCGCGCCCGTGTCTCTTGCCAGCAGCGAACCGTGGTGGAACAATGCCGAGACGGCCAGCCTCGTAGAGAAGCTTCAGGCGTTTCGTCGCGTTGGCCGAGGTGGATTCCACGTTCTTTCCATGGACCTTTTTTCAAGCCGCTTTTTGTTCTGGCGGTTTCTGGAAAGGATTTCAGGGAATGCGGGGAAGAACTATTCTACCTCTTCCTGGAATGCGGGTACAAGGAAAATCAGGGTAGGGAGCCCATCTGTTTCCCAACACGCGTTAAAGTAAGAAAAGGAAAGCTGCCTTACTGCGAACCGACATCCCCATGTCTCAGAATTCATCTCGCTCTCTGAAACAAGACCTGCGAACGATTTGTCCAAGGTCTCAACAAATGTCAGAGAGAAGGGGCAACATAATTTCGAACACTATTCAACTATGATCATGGCTAATATTTGTTTAGTCCACTCAAATCCCCAGCCTGGGCACTTAAAGCACTCGTGCGGAGGGTTGTAGGCCAAGAAAGGAAAATACGAGCTCGACTGCCACAAGAAGGTCCAACAAAAGCAGGTTTCAGTTGCGGAAGTCGAAGAGCACTGGGCCTTCGTGACGGTTGTCCCATGAATCCGGGCATTGATTCAATGTTTGTTTAACGCTCGTTCCTTTCAAAGACCACTCTCTTGGTTTTTTGGCCTTGGCAAGAAGGATCCTTGATGGGGATATTTGAGATGAATATGGCGCGTGGAAGGAGATCATCACAGGCTCTGAGGGCCCGTGATGATCCCCTTTTCATTTCCCTTTCAAATGCATCCAAAGGAGGTTCCATTGACTACTACCAAGCCCAAGTTTCCTTGCAGGTTGAAGAGACCACTGATGCCCTGCAGAAGCTGCGAAGGCGCGAGCGTACCCCATCCAGTTCAGAGCAATCAGCCTGCCGGAAGTGTTCGACCCTTTGGGAGTTGCTCGACCCATCAACGTAATCTCGGGGCACAGGGACCTGGCCACGGTTTCGGCCAATTCACAAAAGCGAGGCCAAACAGCCATTTAAACGAGTGGTAGATGGAAAAGACGGGACTTGAACATGTCACTTAGTTTTCCTTGCACAATGTTATCTGTGTATATACATATGTTAGAGCAAGACTGCCTGGTTGTTTCGGGAATCAGTGAACCCCTTTTCAGGGGCCCCCCTTGCAACAAAAATGCAACAGCACGAAGATGACCTTTCAAAAGGATCGGATCTCAGTTGGACCTTCCAATAAGATGGCAATGTCCGCATTGTATTCCTGCCAACTTGCCACCGGCTTCACTTGCCGAGGGTTCAGCTCGGGATTTCTCTAACTCCTGGGCTTGGTGTTCATTGAACAGCGGGTTTCAAGAGGTTGCCTGGTGCCACAGCTTTAGTCAAGAGCCAATGCATCAAAAACATAAAATTTTATGGGGGGTGCTTTGGCGAGCCAAGTGAGCAAGTCGGCCCTCTCACAAGCTGTGGAGGCAGATGAGCCTCGAGGAACAAGCCTTTGATCAAGAGATCGAAGATGTCCTTGCCTCGGAAGCTCCAGGTGCAAACAGCCGAACGCCAAACACCCCTCGCTCAGCAAAAGAATCAGAGCCATGAGAAGTGGCCAGGGGGTCAGTTGAGCCAGAAACAAACGCGACGGCGCTTGCGATTCGTGCAAGAATTGGGTTCTTACGTGCCGTTTCTTGGTGCCTTGAGCCCAAGTCTTGGGGAACCCCAAGCAAAGCTTCCCCTTTTGGCGGGGCTGACACGTTGGCCTGAGCTGGGGTTCCAGCCTTCGGTTTGGAGGCCTGCGACGCCCGTTGAGCTTCGTCTCCGGAAAGTTGTCACCCGATGGAGTTGTCATATTGGGAGGGAGCGCAAACAAAAGCCTCATGCCCTTCAAGACCATTTTCTACCAGGGCTACGTGGTTGATCCTTCAGATGCTTGGTTCATGTTCGGGCCCTTCCGTAGGTGATCATCGCGGGCAAGCGCGCGCTGCTGAAGCCGGGCCCGAAGACTGGGGTGAAACCTGGGGTATGGGGATGCTCAGCGTGCTGATTTTGGCCAAGCTGGAGCATGGGGAGATGCAAGGGAATGTACCCTCCAACCTGGCAGGCAGGGTCCTGGAACACAATCTTGAACCGAGCCTTTGGGTTACTTGAGGGAGGTAGAGTAATCCTTGCATTCCTCCGGTTGCCGCAAACCGATGCCAACAAAAGAATGTTTCTGTGTGATGTTTGTTTGATTGTTCATTCAAAATAAGAGTTCGAGTTCTAACGGACGCTGGGGAGGAATAGGATATGGGTGTTTCTCCAAGTAGGCGTCCCCCAAATTGCTTGACTTTGTGCCTCCCCTGCAAAAACCACCCCTGTTGCCGGGAGCTTTTCCAAATCCCATTTGCGTGTGGTTCCTTTTCCTTGGATGGTTTTAAAGGGAAACCAAGAGGAAAACCCCAACCCCACCCCCCATCCACCCCAATCCACCCCATTCACAAACAACTCCATACCCCGATCCAACCCCCACCCCAAGGCACCAACCCCACCCCATGCCCTCCCCAAGACACCTTAAGTCTCCGTCCAGGCTTCGCATGCAGCGAGCGGTGGAAATGCCAGGGACCGGCGGAACGTTGGGACGTCGGGCCGTAGATGTCGCAACTTGGCCCTGTTGGGTGTGCTTCTCTTTCCCCACATCTTTGTGTGGGGTTCTTACTTTTTCCGCTCGTCGTCCGCGCGCCGCGTCTCCTCCTTCTCCCGCTCGTCTCCGTCTCACTCACTCACTCACTCACTCACTCACTCACTCACTCACTCACTCACTCACTCACTCACTCACTCACTCACTCACTCACTCACTCACTCACTCACTCACTCACTCACTCACTCACTCACTCACTCACTCACACTCACTCACTCACACTCAGTCACTCACACTCACTCACACTCACTCACACTCACTCACTCACACTCACTCACTCACTCACTCACTCACTCACTCACACTCACTCACTCACTCACTCACTCACTCACTCACTCACTCACTCACGCTCACTCACACTCACTCACTCACACTCACTCTCATTCACTCACTCTCATTCACTCACTCACTCACTCACTCGCTCACTCACTCACTCACACTCGCTGACTCACGGCAGCTGTCTAGAGGGACAGGATGTTGTCGCGCGCGCGGCGGGGGGCGTGCGAAATCGTGGCGGGCGCAGCACTTTGGCGATGCCATTGCCGAAGTCGTGGCAGGCGCAGCATTCTGTGCATCTGGGGGTGTGTTTGTGTGGCAGGGGCAGCATTTGGCAGCTGTCTAAAAGGACAGGATGTTGTCGCGCGCGCGGCGGGGGGCGTGCGAAATCGTGGCAGGCGCAGCGTTCGGCAGCTGTCTAACGGGACAGGATGTTGTCGCGCGCGCGGCGGGGGGCGTGCGAAATCGTGGCAGGCGCAGCACTTTGGCGATGCCATTGCCAAAGTCGTGGCAGGCGCAGCATTCTGTGCATCTGGGTGTGTTTGTGTGGCTGTCTAAAAGGACAGGATGTTGTCGCGCGCGCGGCGGGGGGCGTGCGAAATCGTGGCAGGCGCAGCATTCGGCAGCTGTCTAACGGGACAGGATGTTGTCGCGCGCGCGGCGGGGGGCGTGCGAAATCGTGGCAGGCGCAGCACTTTGGCGATGCCATTGCCGAATTCGTGGCAGGCGCAGCATTCTGTGCATCTGGGTGTGTGTTTGTGTGGCAGGGGCAGCATTTGGCAGCTGTCTAAAAGGACAGGATGTTGTCGCGCGCGCGGTGGGGGGCGTGCGAAATCGTGGCAGGCGCAGCATTCGGCAGCTGTCTAACGGGACAGGATGTTGTCGTGCGCGCGGCGGGGGGCGTGCGAAATCGTGGCAGGCGCAGCACTTTGGCGATGCCGTTGCGAAATCGTGGCAGGCGCAGCATTCTGGGCTTCTGGGGGTTGTGTTTGTGTGGCAGGGGCAGAATTTGGCAGCTGTCTAAAAGGACAGGATGTTGTCGCGCGCGCGGCAGGGGGGCGTGCGAAATCGTGGCAGGCGCAGCATTCGGCAGCTGTCTAAAGGGACAGGATGTTGTCGCGCGCGCGGCGGGGGGCGTGCGAAATCGTGGCAGGCGCAGCACTTTGGAGATGCCATTGCCGAAGTCGTGGCAGCCGCAGCATTCTGTGCATCTGGGTGTGTGTTTGTGTGGCAGGGGCAGAAATTTGCGGCTGTCTAAGGGACAGGATGTTGGCGCGCGCGCGGCGGGGGGCGTGCGAAATCGTGGCAGGCGCAGCACTTTGGCGATGCCGTTGCCGAAGTCGTGGCAGGCGCAGCATTCTGTGCATCTGGGTGTGTGTTTGTGTGGCAGGGGTCGCATTCGGCAGCTGTCTAGAGGGACAGGATGTTGTCGCGCGCGCGGCGGGGGGCGTGCGAAATCGTGGCAGGCGCAGCACTTTGGCGATGCCGTTGCCGAAGTCGTGGCAGGCGCAGCATTCTGTGCATCTGGGTGTGTGTTTGTGTGGCAGGGGTCGCATTCGGCAGCTGTCTAGAGGGACAGGATGTTGTCGCGCGCGCGGTGGGGGGCGTGCGAAATCGTGGCAGGCGCAGCACTTTGGCGATGCCGTTGCGAAATCGTGGCAGGCGCAGCACTTTGGCGATGCCGTTGCCGAAGTCGTGGCAGGCGCAGCATTCTGTGCATCTGGGTGTGTGTTTGTGTGGCAGGGGCAGCATTTTGTCACTCATTCGCTCGCATTCATACTCACACTCACTCACACTTCTCGGATGTCTAAAGGGTCGTCTACAAGGCTTGTGTAAGTGCAGAGCTGTGAGTACATGAGGCAGGGTGCATTGTGAGGCAAGCTGTTGGATGTTGAGATTGGGCTCGCAGAAGCTTTGTGTCCAGGGTCACGAACTTATATTTTGCAGAAGTTTTGTCAGAAGTTGGCAGAAGATTGCAGAAGTGTTGTCAGAAGTTTGCAGAAGAATGTTGAGCAGTTCGATCGCATGGCAGAATCGTTGTGTGAGACGTGTTCGCTTGGCCAAAGATGCCGATCGAACGCCACAAAGGCGCATGGCGAGCGTGCGTGTGCAAAGCTGGCTCACGAGTGCGAGGGCCATGTCGAGCATTGGTGAGAGAGGCTGAGCTCGACTTGGCGCACTTGCAGGACGTTGCCCAAGAAGGTTTGTCTGCCCTTGCGGCGGCGGGGAAAGCATTGAGAGATGCGGCCAACTCGGAGAAGGACGTTGTGGGAGTGGATCCCACCGCTTCGTCTGCTGGGCACGACAGCAAGATGGTCGACTCCATGTTGCGGACTGTGCTGGACTGCTTTAGTCAGTGGTTGCGGCAAGGGCAAGAGCCTCGTCGTTCTGTCGACATTCCAGCCGCAGCGCGCACCTTCATTGGAACCTTTCAGGAAGGCAGGCCCTGCAGGTTCCCCGCGGAGAAGCCTTGAGATGGACATCTGACTGAAAAAGCTTGACTTCATCGTCCAACGGATACCACAGTGCTATTTCTCTTTGGGAAAGTGTCCATATCTTCTCCGATGCTGAGCTGCAAGATGACCTCCTGAGATGCACGTGCGGCGCAGCCAATAATCTAACAAGATGGACTAAGTTCGAGAATGTCTCGAACTTGCTTTGTTTTGTTGATTAGCGGCTCGGGCTGCAGTAGGTTAGCAACGCCTGCGATGAAAAAAGCGCGCTGGACCTGCTCTGTAATCGCATCCATACAAGGGGCGCACGGTACATGTGTGTGGACATTTGAACTCACATCCTTGGGAAAAACATAGCATGTGGGGTTATCCGGTCCTTTAGTTTTTGGGGACAGACTCCTTTCAAAATCAACCAAACACGGGCGCCATTTTTGTCGCATGGACATCCGGCGCCTGTGGAAAGTTCGTTTTGGACTCATGCTTAGCTGAAATAAGAAGCTACATTTGGACCCTACTGCCCGGTGCCGGGCAGGCCACCCAATTCGGCCAGTTCCACTTTTTGGATGTCCAGTTATCACTTTTTGGATTTTGTTTTCCTCAGTTTGCCCATGGTTCCACTGTCTTAAGTTGGCCTTGCTTGGAATGGTGTCTGTGTGTGTGTGTGCGTGTGTGGCAACCCCGCCTTGCCCGCCCTGCCAAGCAATGGCGTTGAATGGGGGCTTCCCACGTTTTCCCTTGAGTTTGCCTCATCTTTGGCCGACTGGAGACTTTCTTTGGGGCTGACTTGAATGGGGATCATTCACCATTTGCATTCTCCGGCTTTTGACGGTGTACTTGGAATGAGGATTTGCCCTACCTGTTTCTTGAGGGAGAAAAGGCTCTGACGCTTCTGAAAGTCCTTTTTTTGGGGGATGGAAGTACAGTTCACAAGGTAAACCCTAGCAACATCATGCAGCTGCCAAGTTGTCTGCCGGCAGTGTAGCCATCTCAACAAGAACCAGCCATTGTCCACTGATTGTCAGAAACCCCAGCTGTTTCGGACCAAAGATTTTAGTCGCAGCTGGACAGACTCGGTGTGCCCGCGGCAGGATGAAGACCCACATGTTCAAAAAGATCAGAAAACAGATCGCCAGGGCTCTCACTCTCAGGCGCTTGGTCGGCTTTCTGTGTGTCTTTTAGCGAGGACGAGAGGGAGCCGCAGAGTTAGTGTTTGGGGTAATGAACCTCCCAGAAGCAATATCCTGCAAACGAGGTTCCAACTTTGGGGCGAGGGGATCACGCCTCGCGCGGGATCGTCAGTCAAGACAATGCTCATTCAGTACTTCGGGAAAGAAGGGCATCAACGTGTGGTACCTGTGGTAGGCTCATTAATTGGCTGGACCCCCTTCCCAAAATGGTTGGTTAACCTTTGATTCTCCTTCATCACAACCCCAAGAAGAGGTACCCCGAACAAAGGACGCACACACACAGAGACAATTCTACCAATATGCTCAGTGGCACCGTGTTTCCCCTCCGCCCTTCGCTTGCCTCTTTGGGCTGTTCGGCCAGCTCCAGCAACCATTGGGACCAACTTTTTCGGATGGTTCCCGTCGAGCCGAAAAATCACGACCACGGTTTCAGCTGAGAGCTGACAGTTTCGAGAACTGTTGGTTTTTTCTCAACTCAGAGCTCCTCACATCAGGTTACCATGTCAAGTCGGCTTGGCTCCAATCAACGGCTCAATCTTGGGGATTTTGCGTGGCTTGCCATGTCAATCCACATGTCTCCATTTTCTATTCTCCCCGGACGCATCCGTCCCCGTCCCCCCCCCCCCTGAGGCCCACTGCCCCAGGTGCCTATCCCCGAAGGGAACTGGTACCCTGTGGTAGTAGAGGTCGTTGTGTTGGTCCCTGGATCTATTCCGGAGAGAATCCAATATGCCAATGTGGATGATTGGAGGATGGATTGTCCCTGGTGGATTGTCTTGTGGATAATCCTGGAAGCGGCCTGCTAAGGTTCTTTTGCTTCACGCGATCATGAATGATGCAGCGATATACAAAAGGGGCCTTGAGCCAAATGTTGCGGGAGATCAATTGGTCTGAGAACCAAACACAAAACAGACACACATTTCTTTTGATCTCCAGCACTAAGTATGAAATACTATTGGCTTCATGGCCTTTGGCCGTAGCCTTGATGTATGCCATGCTGTATGCCGTAGCCATGTGTATTAAAAATGCCGGATTCATCCTCTTTTCTGCTCGGATGAAATGTCTTGGCTTTCGAAATGGAAAACACTATGTACTGCTTCTTTTTGAGATACCTAGATGTATCAAAGGGTGATGTACAACGCTATGTACACGCGGGACGATTGTGAAACTATTGATCTCTCACTCATGGTATAGTCTTGTAGACGGCGAGGATCAATCATCTGAATTGAGTTCGTGGTGCTGAACGTATGAATCTTCATGGTCAGTCGGATCGACGATACCATCGGCGGCTGCTGTCGGATTGACTGCCATAGTCTCCATAATCATTCCAGGTCGAGTTGCTATAGTCCTTCCACTGCTTCTGATGTCCCCGCTGCTTGTTGTAGTCCTTGTACTCCTGCGGGTCCAGGCTTGTTTCTTCTTGATGTACTCCTGGTATCTCTCAGAGCTGCGTTGCCTGGTTGCAGATTTGCTGCGGATGTAAACCATGAGAGGACTGTGAGAGTCGGAGTCCTGCGAGCCATTCATGAACATCTCATTGTTCACGTGCTTAAAGCGCTCTGCGGATGAGACCTGGTAATCGAAGATGGCCTTGGTTGGATGGCTCCGCATGAATTCCAGTTGTTCATCATCCATGCCGTTCATCTCGTCCTTCCGGAAAGCCTGCTGGATGTTCGTTTTGCCCCATCCAAATACAAAAGTCATCATCACATCTGGGAATGTTCGATCATATCCTGATCCACACTTCATGTACAGGTGATGACGGACAATGGATTTCAGGGTGCACGAAGTCTCCATTGCATACTCCATTCTGTCCACGAGTGGCAAATCTTTCGTTTCGTTCCACAGTCTCTGATATGCTCTCATGAGGATGTTCACGAGACCGTTGGCCGGATTGAAGACGTGCTGGAGTTTGCTGTAGGCGTTCGCTGATTTGTTGGCGTCTCCGGTGATCGCATCGCATCGGTACAAAGTCACGAGCGGCATGATTTCATTTTGAAGATCTTCCCTTGCTGCTCCATGGCTAATTGAAGGATGGATGTGGAAAACTCCAATGGTAGCGAATGGGAGATCTGCCCTCGTTATGTGGCGGTCGTCATACTCGTGGAGTGACTTGTTGGATGATTTCGGGATCATGCCACGAAACTCATCACTCTGCTCGATATGGAGAACGACGATCTCCTTGTCTCGGCCATGTCCTTGGACAATGGTGCGTGTTGGCAATCTCGGTCCAATGTACTTCTTGGATTCAGTAAACATGGATGGTCCTGTGGTTGCCAAGCAATCCGAGGTCGGAATTTCGTATTCGGGATCAGTGCAACTTCCTTCAGTTCCGAAGAAACATCTGAACATTCCGAATGTGGTTCCCCAATTCTGGCTCTTGGTGGAAATGTGTCTTGCCAGAAGTTCCACTCTTGCAGAAGGTCCGCCACGGACAAAGCATGCGATCGGTCTGGATGACCATTGCTTGATCACGATGCCCTTGTAACCGTATCGGATGAACGTCTTGATGAGCTCCCTGGATTTCTCATCATTAGGACTGAAGAATGCGTCTGCTTCATTCAGGCATAAGATGTGTGCACTGTTCTGCATCATCATCTTTACGATCGGTCGATCCTTCATCGGCATGTTGTACACCTCCCTGTTGTCCAGCTTTGGATTCCTTGTGAGGCTTCCATGGTTCAGGGTAAGCATGTTGATCGCTATGGATGAGGTGAACTCATGCATATTGAGATAGTCCACAGGAGGACGGTCGGTCGGCTGCATCAGCGATCCCAGAATATCGGCATAGGCTCGGATGATTTCCGGGTCATCATGTGACCTGAGCTTCTTCAATCCAAGCGGAAGCTTAATCGGATATCCGGATCCTGGTTGAGCTTGCTTGTACTCGCCAATGGTGGGACATTTTATTCGATGAGGGAAGTAGAATTCTTCTTCTCCGAGATTGACATCGGGATCGACATGTGCCAATGAGGCTCTCTTGCACTCTGTCAAATTGGGATGAGCTCTTCTTGGATCTTTGCTGAACTTGTTCATGAAGTGGTAGAGGGTTGCCTTGGTCTCCGCGAGCTCTTCCTCTGCGTCCTTTTTGTTCAAATCTGTGTCGAGATAGATTCCCTTGAGTTCTTGGATGAACTCATCTAGGTTCTCTGAATTGTGATATTCCACGGTGACTTTTGGTTTGACGGATCTTTCCCCGGAGGGTTCCATCGTCTCTTCTTCAGCTTCGTCCTGATCGGTGGAATGCCGTCTCTTCTTGGTCTCTGAGGAAGTATCTTTTTCCTTGCTGTGCTTGGTGGAATTCACATAATTGAAGAAAGCTTCGGCAAATTCGCGGATCTTGGTGTCGTACATCTCGTAATCTTCATAACTGAGGTGCTTCTTCATGATCCACTTGTTGCTCGCCATGAGGCTGCCATCAGGTTCAATTGCTGCAACAATGTTCCTTGCCTCGATGGTTTTGTCTGTCAACGCTGTTCGCTCTTCGGAGAGTCGGATGCCATAGTCTTGGTCCTTGAGGAACGCAAGGATCAACAGTGCATCTCTTCCTGCTGGCACATGGGTCAATGCGGCTTCTGACTCATCGTCGTCAAGGATGACGTCATCGATGCATGCCATGTGGACGTGCATTCTCCCCGAAGGGTTTGACTGGGATTTCCCAGATTTGAGCCCGTGCTCCATGATGCTGAAGAGCTGATTTCCATAGGTTGCATGGAACATGAATGTGATGGGCTTCTTCGCGAACGGCTTGATTTTTCTCTCTTCTTCAATGGATTGTGGTGCCGGCCTTCGCATTCTGTGCTTCATGAGGCGCCTCGGATCTTGACGGATGCGGACTTGGCCGAATAGATTCCGTTGGTAGATCATAGTCCGGTTCGTCGTGTTGAGGCTCTTTCTGCTGCTCAGAGTACAGGGTCGTCCAAAGGATTGGATCTCGACTTGTCGTGTGTGTCCGCTGTTGCATCCCACGTAGAACTCCATCTCTGGATCGACATAGAATTCCTTGCCATCGGGCCTGAGTGCATTTTGTGCGGATCTTGTGGTAAGCTTGTCGATCCATCGATTCCTTGGAACAATTTCTCCCCGTGCCTTGCGCTCCTTATATGGCCCGTCCACGGATGGAAATACGAATGCAATTTCGAAACGTGATTTTCCATAGCTCGGGAACATAGCCATCAAGAGAAGTCCTGGCTTATTTCCAATGAAGTTCCTGGCATGTGTGATGCAGGTCAATGCGTCATAGAGCTCGACGGATCCATCAGGACCCATGTCCACTGGTCGTTTGCATTCCTTATGGATTCCATGCCTTGGATCATGTCGAAGACATCCGGAAAATGATCTGCTCATTCTCTCAATTCGCCAGAGGATGAGATCTGTGATCTGTTTCGCCTTGGATGGATCCATGCGGAAGTATTTGCAAACCTGTTCGACATTCTGGACGGTCTTCTCGAGATCAATGTTGCCGTTGTGGCATACCATCGGGATGATGTCGGTTCCGTAAACTTCGGATTGAGCATTGGTGTAGCAGCAGATGCTGTAGACCTTCTTGATGAAGTCCATGTATTGCTTCTCCGCATGATGTCCTTCACCTTGGAGTGTTGGCTGCCAGTAATCGTTGAATCTGGCCTTCAACCAGAATACCTTAACTCCATGTGGTCTCTCATGCTCAGGAACGAAGTGGAAATCCGGATTGACATCGAGGATGGTTGAGCATTTCCTGTAGCACTCGTACACAAAATTCAGGAATTTTGAGTTTCCGAAAGGTCCGGGTGTACGGATTCCTTCTGGAGGCTGATGTTTGTGTCCGATCCATATGTTACAAACCACCGATCATTGGATGTGAGAACAGGTCGCATCCCTGGTCGCCTTGGAAGTGCAGGTCGATCACCAGGATGATCGTCGGATTCCGTCTCTTCATCCAGGATGTTCTTTGGTGCTGGCTTGACCTTGGAGACAAGCCTCAATGCTGGTGGCGGTGACTTTGGAACAAGTTTCGGATGCGGCACCGCCTTTGACGTAGGCCTTCCTGCGGGAGGATGCCCTTCTTCATCTGAATCATCGTCGTCGGAATCTGGATCATAATCAACCTGCTCCATGTTGACATTCTCGGGTTGCTGAGAGGCGGATGGATTCTCATCGGCGACTTGCTCCATGGGGCAGTCTGATGTCTCATCTTCCTCATCACGAGCAGGGGATTCCTTCAACGGTGATGCCCGTCTCTTGATCATTGGCTTTCAGGTGCCGCGGCACTGGATCGTCCGAAGATCATATTGGGAATGGGCATGTCTTCGAAGTGATCGAGCATACAAGATTGCAAAGGCCGGATTGGTTGTAAACCGAAAGTGGCTGCGGATGCAGACACATATTTCTTGAGATTCAAACTGGGTCAAGTGCAAACACGCGCATCACGGATTTGAGGAATTGAAAATATGCAAAACGGAAAAACTCATGCATCAGAATTCGTGGACATGCGGATCATGCCCAGGTTCCCCAATAAGCAAACATGGATTCTGCTATACCGACTCCTGCAAAGGCAGTGATGTCGGGTCCGTGCTTCGTGTTGTGTGCTAGCCACTCAACCAAAAATGCCTTGTTCTGCAACATGGTACGGAAGGGTGGATGTGCATCTACATTCAAGAGATTGCCGGTGAGGACGGCCTTGATGAGCTCGTCTGCTTTAGCTGAATGCTTGGTCAGCGAATCTGCCAGACAATCTTCACTCCGTACATGTGCAAGGTCGTGCATCTGTCCACTGTTGCTTTCCTTTCTCAACATCTGGATCAAATGCATTGTTTCTTTCTGTTCCGGTTGATGTGTTGTGGATGCTGTGGTGACAAGATTGTTCGCATCAGTGCGGATGTGTACATCTGCAATTTCGCCCGTTATGTCTGACCAGAGGCCGCGAAGAAATAATGCTGAACCGTAACAACGCATTAGCCCGTGCAACTCTGCAACAGTAGTGGACATGGTTGTGGCGGTGATCTTGTGCGTCTCATAGTCGACCAGTGAGCCTCTCGAGTTCGATGAGCCCTGGCGAAGATCTCTTTGTTCTGCAAGAAAGATAACATGCGCACGTTGGGATGACTTATCCTTGTTGTTGCGATAGGATGCATCTGGACAGCCAACTATGTGTGTCTTGCCACGAAGGGGCCAGAATCTCATGCTAAGCGGGATGCTTTTGATGGTTCGGACTGTCTTATTAATGGCGCGAACGTCCTCAATGGTCGGTGGTGATGCCTTGGATGCACACCTGGAGAATTGATAACCAATGTGGAACTGCGTTCGCGACTGTAACCGGTTGATCTGACCTAGGACACTTCTGTATGCAGTATGCATTTGTGGAGTAAGAGGAGTGTCGTCCTTCAGGTGTTTGTCAAAAGTGATCTCCTGCAGTTCGTCGATGGCAACATTCTGATGAACATTGATGTACCAACCGTGCTTGTCATCTTGCTTCCATTGGATGCGCTGCCCTACGAAGAGGCAATCATTTTTGCCCTCGGAACCAACCTGAAAATCTTTCCGAAGTCGTCCCATGATTTCCTTCTCGAACACGTCATCCCCCGTCATAAGAAGATCATCTACATGAAGAGACAGTGCTCCATGAACTTGTCGATTCTTGGCATTGTTACCAGAAACAGGATCCATGAGGTAATCAACTGCTCCTTCGAGATCGAAAGTTGTGGATGACTTCTTTTCACTCACCAATGCGGGCTTCGGAAGCTGCTTGCCGTAGTACACGTATGTACAACGGTCTGCCCGGGTTGGCACCAGTCCGTAGGAACGAAGTGCCGAGTCAAGGATGTTCCACCATCTGCGGGGTGCGTCATTCAGCCCGTAGGCAGGCTTCTTCATGCGCGCTCCAATGTGTGGTGGATATCCCATTTCAGGAGGTATCTGACAAATGATGTCACGAGACTGATCGTATGCTTCGCCTTGGAGAAATGCTGTCTTCAAATCCATGTGGAATATATTCCAGCCTTTATTTGAGGCTGCTTGGATTGCAAGGCGGAAACCACTCCTGGATGCAGCAGGACTGTCTGTCTGCTGATCATTCTTCTGCTTGTCTTGGAAGCCTCGGAGGACCCAGCGAGCCTTGGTCTTCAGGAAGTTACCATCCTTGTCTCGCTTCAGGCGACCGGTGACCCAGTTCCTGACCTGAATCTTGCGTGTATCGACTAAGTCGAACACTTCATTGTCAAGCCATGATTTGCACTCAAGCTGCTTGGCTTCTAGGAATTGCTTCTGACAAGCTCTTATTTCCGTGGCTGTAGCTTCCTTCCGTTTCTTGCCAATGAGTGCGGATGTGGATGAAGCCTTCAAGGATTCTTGCTTGGATGTCGGTCATGTTCTTGCACAACTGGTCAACATGATTCTGATCTGTGTATTTCTGATGAGAGAATCCGCATCGGGGCGATGGGCTAAAGGTCCCTTTCACACGTCCAAGAAGGACAGGGTTGCCTTCGATATCTCTCGGAACCGTAAAGGATCCGGTGTTCGCACAGATGAGTGACCAATGCGCTTCATCTAGAACGAGATCAGCTTGGTGATCATCGTAGGATCTGGTCCTCTGAGAGTCTTCTGAATCTCCATCTTCATGGTCAGTGTACCTCATGGTTCTTTCTGAACTTTGCCGGACGAGGTTGGAACATGAGGAATCAGCTCTTCCTCACTTTCATATTGGACCGGCAAATTCGCTGGATTTTTCGGATTATAATTGGATGAAGATGCAGGATCATGTCTGGGAGAATGCCCAGGTGACTCATCATTGTCATCTGGCTTCTTCTTCTTCTTCCCAGTCTTCTGCTTCTTTGATGGACTCTTCTTGCGCAAGTGTTGGCAGTTCAAGATCTTCATCTTCTGCTTCTGGATGATCAGGCTGACGTGGTGGATCCGGAGAAAAATCTGACATGTTCTCGTCCGGTGACGTTGGAGGTCTTGGATCAGGCATGGGATGGTCCGGTTGATCAGGTGGCTGCTGCGTGTCAGGTTGTTGAGGTGCATCCGTTGGATCCAATGGATCCATCTCGATGGGCATCGGCCTGATAGCCGGTGCATCGGTGAACGACTGATGAACGGATGAAAACATCACAGCGTGCCAAGTCTTCGGATCATACTTCTCCCAATTGCATTTTGATGCAGGCAAGACCCAAATTCTATTCAGCTGATCAGGCTGCCAGAAGGATATGATTCCATCGTCCGGAGGTGACGTAATACGCACCAATTGTGTGGACGTATGCGGCGCATGCATCATACTGAGTGGATGAGATGCACAATTGTCTCAGCTTCTTACAGCCATTCCACATGTTCTGACATCGCCAGTCATTAGGATCTTGCTTGAAGATATCGATTTCAGTCCCAGGTGGGTACTGCTTCATCGTCTTCTGGCACTTCTGAACTAGCGGATCCTGGATGACTAATGGTTGAACGTCCTTGTTGAACGGCAGGTCTTGGATTCTGACTGCAAGACTCCTTGTCAATGGCAACCTGCTTGATGGTGAATGGTTCAAAAAGGTCCTCCAAGAGGCACACCTCATTGTCAAGCGGTTTCACCTGCAAGTGTCGTAGGAGGATGTGCGCGAGATCCTGACAGAACTGGTAAGGATACACCTGTGCCAGTTTGGTCCTGCTTCCGAAGGTACCAGAGTTTCCCTAGGGGTTGGTGTTCATGCTTGACTGAGCTGGAAAAATTTTACACCTTCTGAAGATCGGTGTCATAACCTCGGGAGGTAAACAGTGCATCAAGCTCGTGGGCTTGAGACTTCTGAGCCCGGATTCAGGATCTTTAAGTCCGTATGCACAGAAATGGAAATCTTTCCAGGTCACGGATGGATCTGAAAACAATTCTTGCATGCGTTTCAGATACCATATCCTGGATGTCTGAGGATTTTCGATGATGAAGTATCTTCTGTGCTTCAACTGATATCGCGCAATGGATGCCACAAATTCAACCATGGGAAGGTAGCGTCTCCGCTTTTCCCCAACCTTTTGTTGGTCTTGTTGGATGTTCTGCATATTTGACCATGGTCCACAGACCGGTGCCATAAGGATGACATCAGGTGCTTGTTCCCTGATGATCTCCATGACCATGTGTCGTCCCTTGGATGTCATTACATCGAATCCTGTGCGGATGTCCACGGGAGTCCCAACCTTAAGACCTGATAGTGCACAGCATTGACTGAATCTGGCACTTCCTGCAAAGATCTCGAGAACGTGGATCTTTCCCTTACGTACACAATTCCAATGTGCTTGTTCAGGAATGGATGTGAGGTCCTCGACGAACATGTTCTCTGCTGGATGAGGTGCTGCAGGTTTTGGAGTTGTTTTTCCCGCGATACGTAATGGCACTGAGGATCTTGGCTTAGGAGCTGGTGCGGATGATTCCTTTTGCTTGGTATCTGCAGAGGAGCCTGGTTGCTCCTTCTGCAAGGATTCTCGCTCTTCTGGTAATAGAAGATCAATTCCGGGTTTCCCCGGAGGGATGGTTTCATCCTTCCTGAGCTTCGTCATGTTAACCTTGATGAGTCGAGTCCCAAGATCAAGTCCTACCATCGCTCCTTCAATGGAAATGACCTTTCCTTTTAGCCATATTCCTCCCTTGCTTCCATCGGAACGAATCTTGGATTTGTCTTCCTGCCAGTAGAATACCTTGTCCTTCACCTGAAGAGGCTTTGAACTCATTCGGAGATTTTGAGCAAGGTCTCGTCGGATGTCTTCGGATTGACGTGCTTCTTGGAAAGCTTGCTTTGACAGCTGCTTGATCTGGATGGCTGTCAGCTCTTCTTCATTCCTGTCAATCGTCAACTGAGTTGGTGTTGCGACATCGAGTTGGATGAGATCTGCTGGTCGTCTTCCGAATGCGAGCTCCAATGGTGTTACACCCCCGTAGGTGACGGTCTGATTCCTGACAGTTGCAGCGGCCTTCACTAGCTGCCTGTATGTCACTTTCTTCAGTGTTGCAGGTGCTGTACCTGCTTTGATGGAACTTAGCATGATCTTGAGTTGTGCCTTCAGGAGTCGAACTGCTGCTTCAGCTCGATTTGGCCATGGTGTATTCGGTCCCAAGGATATCGGTGTGATGTCAAGGGACTGATAGAAATGTTCCCATGTATCTGTCATGAAGGCTTGATCTGCGACAACTGATTTGGGCTGCAAGTGGTACTGGTCAAAATAGTTCCTGAGGACAGTGATGTTCTCGGCTTCTTGCGTAGTAGTCACTGCCTCTGCAGTGAGCAATGTTGTTGCTCCATCCAGGATGACAAAAACAATGATGTGTTCTCCTGTTCCAAGAGGAACTTGACAGTGATCAATGAATGTCATGTCACCAAAGGTGTCCGCTCGAAGTCCACTTGTTTTGCTTCGTGACGGTGCATGTTTTGCCGCTTGGCAAACTTCACACTCACTTCGGATTTTGTGAAATAGATCGAATGTTGATTTCGGCAAATGAAGTGCTCGGGTTCTAAATCGAAATTGATCTGTTGTCATGTGATGATGCTGCAGGTGGAGTTTCTTCAACTCTTCAGGATTTGACAATCGCTTGTGTGTTCTGCCTAGGGCAAGCGGAAGCGATGTTGGTTCTTCTGAGGATGGTGCGAAAGGATCTGGCTCAATAGTCGACCGGCCCCTCTTGTCGATGATCCTGTCTGCTGCCGATCCTGAACCTGCTTCTTTGTCCTTAAGCGAATTGTCCGCGAAGGTGAAAATGGTCTTACCTGTCCACAGGTTAATCATCGGTTTATTTGCCTGGGATGTAAGTCTCCAATTGTCTTCTAGAATGTCTGGATCTCCACCTGCGGATGCATCAATGATTTCCGTAGTACGTTCTCGGCTAATGTGATCAGGACTGATTGGACACTCCTTGGCTCCATTTGGTGTGAACAGCGCCTTTCAGGGCGTGATGTGCACACGGATGAGCTGCTTGTTCTTCTTGTCAAGGATCCAATGGTCCTGCTTTTGAGACCCAATGATCTTAGGAGTTGCTAGGTCCTCCTTTGTCTCGGATGATTTTGCTGCACAAACAGTTTCGCTCTTGGTGAGATCCGGAGGGAGACTTGATGCTGTTATCATCGTCATAGACATAGTTGATGAGGCCCTTGTGAGCAATTTCTCCGAGCGCCTTCACCCTTGCAACTCCAGCGAGATCGACGAGTGCATGTCCTGTACCGGATACTGGAACTGCTTGACGGCTCATGCCAAAGGCCTTGCATGTGATCTTGTCACATTGAGGTGTGTGCTCGATGGTCATGTAGAGGTTCCGCATCTGGCTGATGCTGAGAAGGATCGGTACAGTTCCTTGTTCAAGGACGTCGATGTTGGTACTGCATGGAGGAGTTGTGTGATATCGAAGATGCAGGGTCCAATTTTACCCTGGCGGTCTCTCCGTTTGCAAAAGTGAACTTGGTCTCGGCCGGGATGTACTCATAGGAGATGATGTCCTTCATTGGTTCGATGGCCTGAGTAAAACGCTGGATTGCATGCCAGCTGCCCATAGATCTGGTACATCCATTGTCCAGAATCGCATAGGTGGGGTTGTGCTGAGGGTTGATGACAGGCGCCATCAGCTTTGTTGCCAGAAGGCATCAGCTTCTCGTGGATGGCCTTTTTCCCAGGATGCTCATATGCATCATGGAATGCCATTAACGCTTGTCCTGTGCTGGATGTCTCATGAAATGAGTACCAGCCATGTTCGTTCCATGTCCATGATTGATCCCAGTCTTGGTCTGTCCAACCGGCATAGGTAGGCTCTATGGATGGTGCAGTCTGCTGGATGGCGGGCTGCTCCTCCGTCTTCTCTGCAGTGGCTGCAAACGTCTTGGATTTTCCTTTCTCCTGTCCGCTCTTTCCTTTGCCACTCTCATAGGATGGATAACCTTTGTTTTCATCATAGGGATATTGGAGTTTTGATTTTCCCTTCTTTCCCTTCTTTCCTTTGCCTTTTCCCCAATATGCCTGGTCGTAGGGATCATAGTTTTCGTTGGCCATATTGGCCTTTCCGCCAGAACCGCTTTTTCTGAAGGGTTTAAAGCCACCTCGTTGGTGACTGTGTCTCCTGATTTTCCTTTTCCTTTTCTCTTCTTGAACTTGAAGTTCCGCCCCGACACTTTTCTTGCTATGAACGCATCATTCTCCTCGAGGACCCAGAACGTCTCTTCATCGTTGTTTGACCTTCGTATTCACCTTGTTCGATGATGAAGAATGTGTTGCTTCGGTTGCCTCCTTGAGGTCGGATGGATGGATCTTGGATTGATGTCCTCGTCGTGATGAAGAGTTCATGGTAGTGCGTCTTCAGCATCTCATAGGAGTAGTTTTCGAGTGAGATGTTTCTCAGTGACATTGCACTTGTCAGTCTTTCTCTTTGCTGATCTGACAGCTCACTTTGTATAATGAAAAATTCTGCAATGAGATTATCCCCGAAGGGAAATGCGTCCCGCTGTCTGTCCTGCATTCCTTGGATATACTGTCTGAGGACTGTTGGATCGTCCTCATTGAGCAGGGCTGGAGGCGGTGCTCGAACACCGGCTGCTTGCTGATGTCGAGCAATTGTTCTTGCATTTGCGTCCTGTACGGACTGTCGAAATGATGGGGACTGTGCCGTGAAAACGGGCATCAAGTCCATCCATGCTGCCTTCAATCTCATAAGAAGGATTTCGAATTTTGAGGTAAAAATGAGGAACTCTTGGTTCTGCCTTCTATGGTTGAAGAAACTGAGGAGCCTGTACAGATACACGTTGGTCGCACCTTTCAAAAAGTACTTCTTCAGCGTGTTCTTGAAATAGTTGACTCCTTCATCAGGATCTTGCAAAAGGTCGTTTTGGAGGACCGCCTTGTACATATATGCATCTCCGGTCAATCTGCTTTTGAGCAGAGGTCCTCTCTTGGGTGCTTCCACCGTTGTGATGGTCACCCAGTCGTCCACGAGTTCTTCATACCTGAACCAGCTGACTTTTCCGTCGTGCGATGGCGGCTGCTTGGCGGTCATCGATAAATTTAGTGTGGATTTTTGGCCATACTTGAATAGGCTTCCATGAAGCCGTCTCCATCGGATGACATCTTCCCTCGGATCTCTGCGGAAAATCATGAATGATGCAATGATATACAAAAGGGGCCTTGAGCCAAATGTTGCGGGAGATCAATTGGTCTGAGAACCAAACACAAAACACCCCCCCCCCCCGCCCGGGACCCCGCCTTTGCCGTACTCGTTGCATGGCTCTCCGCGCTCGCAGGCGCCAGCGCGAGATCGCGCGAGGCATCACACAGGAGCAGTCGCGGCGCATGCGGCGCCGCAAGCGCTTAGAGCTGAAGGTGAAGTACGAGGCCGGTTTGGTCAGAGACTTCGGGAGCTTCCAACGAACCTCAGGGTAGATGGGAAATCAGGGACATCGGTTTCTATCCACACCAAACCACCAAGTAGAGGGAAGGCGTACGTAGCTTCAAAAGAACCCCAGAGTCGATGGGACATCGGTTTCTAACCTCACCAAACCACCGAGTGGGAAGCTGATACTTGGTTTTACTTGGGCTAGGAATGGTGATGAAGTCCTTATGAAAGGCAAGGATGATGTGCATAAGGAGTTTTGACAGCGGCACATAGAGGTATGTAGGCAACCTCAAACAAACATGCACGCACGGACAGACACACACACACAGACACACACACACACACAACCACCCACGTATGGACGCATGCGCGCAGGCATGCACACGTGTCCTATGGTCAAAGGAGCGGTTGCTTTACTTAGGGGTTGGTAGGCATGGTCCATGGTCATCAATCGCGTAATAGGGATTTATACCAATGTAAAGGTCCTAGCCATGATCCACTCAAAGGAGTTTGACCACATTATGAGCGACTGACCAAGGAAAATCAATGTCGTGCGATTCCATTCTAGTGGTTCCAGGAGAGTAGCCGCATGTGAGCACGAGTGTACAACACAAGTACACACACCTCACTGATGTTAGGAAAGAGTCCTTACTAGCAACGATTCCATGTCAGTTTTGAACACGATGAACGAAGAGTGCAGCACGTGCGTTTGCCCCACAATGGTGGACTGCCAAAATGGAGCGCAGTTTCTTTTGGTGTGCCTTTAAACAAGTACACTCAAAGAAGGTCGCGCCCATATCCCTTTGGTGGCTATGATGTAGAACTCGATCATCTATTAATTGTGAAATGTACATGCAAGAAAAAAAAGAGGGACTTGGACATGTTATTGCTATACTGTGACATATACAAAAACATCGTTGGTACATGTGTGTACCAGGGCTACTTAGCATGCTTGATTGTTTGTTTGTTCGTTTGTTTGTTTGGGTGGGTGGGTGGGTGGGTGGAGGAGGGTGGGGGAGGGCGGGCGAGCGCGTGCAGGGTGGGTACGTGCGTTTGCGCGGCGCATGTCTGCGTTTGTTTGTTAGCGGGTTGGTCTGTTTGTTCGTGCGTGACGTTTGCTTGTTTATTTGTTTGCTTGTTTGCTTGCTTGTTTGATTCTTTGTTTGCTTGCTGGCGTTGCTTGCTTGGCTTGCTTCGTTGTTTGCTTGTTTGTTTGTGTACGCATGTGTGTGTGTAAGTGTAAGTGCAAGTGCAAGTGCAAGCGCAAGTACAAGTGCAAGTGTAAGTGTACGTGTGTGTGTGTGTCTGTGTGTGTGTGTGTCTGTGTGTCTGTGTGTCTGTGTGTCTGTCTGTGTCTGTCTGTGTCTGTCTCTGTCTGTCTGTGTCTGTCTGTGTCTGTCTGTGTCTCTCTCTCTCTCTCTCTCTCTCTCTCTCTCTCTCTCTCTCTCTCTCTCTCTCTCTCTTCGTGTCTCTCTCTATGTCTCTCACTGTGTCTGTCTCTGTGTCTGTGTCTGTCTCTGTGTCTGTCTCTGTGTCTGTCTCTGTGTCTGTCTCTGTGTCTGTCTCTGTGTCTCTGCGCGTGTGCACGTGTCCGCTACGCGTGCGCGCGCGTGCACGTGCGCGCGCGCGCGCGCGTACGCACGCGCATGCGCGTGCGCGTGCGCGTGTGCGTGTGGGTGTGTTTGTGTGTCTGTGGGTGTGTGTGGGCGTGTGTGGGTGTCGGTGTGGGGGTGTGGGGGTGTGGGGGTGTGGGGGTGTGGGGGTGTGGGGGTGTGGGGGTGTGGGGGTGTGGGGGTGTGGGGGTGTGGGGGTGTGGGTGTGTGTGTGTGTGGGTGTGTGGGTGTGTGGGTGTGTGTGTGTGTTTGTTTGTTTGTTTGCTTGCTTGCTTGTTTGTTTGTTTGTTTGCTTGTGTGTCTGTGTGTCTTGTGTGTTTGTGTGTCTGTGTGTCTGTGCGTCTGTGTGTCTGTGTGTCTGTGCGTGTGTGTGTGTGAGAGAGTGATTGAAATGTTGAGGCCGAATTAATAAGTTGTCCTAATAAACCCAGAGGTCCCCCTATTAATAGGACGGGTTCACGAATCCCGGCGTCGACATCCCTCATGTCTTTGTGGCTTTGTTGTGTGTTTGCCACGTATGCGCGCTCTTGTCTTGTTTTTGCCCGTGGGGAGCTCCCGTGTGCCTATTGGATGTTCTGGCCTCCAAGGAAACCAAGGGAAGCCTTTCTTCTGAAATGGTCAACCCCCCCCCTTTCAGACTATATCCACTCTCTAGGGTTCCTAGGCAGTCCCCCTAGCCAATTTTTCCCTAAGACCTCCCTGAGCAAGTTTTGGCGTTCCCCCTTGAATGCTGCCCACTTCGGATCAAACCAGCCGGGCTCAGGGGCCAATCAAGCAAAAATTGGGGAAGGCTGCATTGGCCTCTTGTTTACTGCTGGACAAAATCGTCCACATTTAAGATGGGGGCCTAATTTTGGTTTGAAATTGCAGTTTCCACCCTAAGCCCTCCCTAAGGGTCTCCCTAAGGGTCTCTCCCCAACGGCACAAGAACTTTCGTGTTCACCACCCAAATTCTTCCTCCAACATTTTTGCATTTGGTAGACTTCTCCCCAGGCGCTCCCTAGCTCTGAGCCCGCTTCCTTTGCGCCAAAACGAGCCAAGAAGACAGACAAAACCCGACACACCACCTTGCTCGCCCAAACGCGCCAGGAGGCCTATGGCAAGGAGCGCCCAGGACCCAAGCGGGGCAGCCCGGAGGGGTTTGGAACTTGATTTTGCTTAGGTTTGGTCCTAAGCTCCCTCTCAGGGTAGCTTTGAGAAAAAGAGCAAGCAGCTGGGTTGCTCAGCTGCGCGCCATCCGGCGATTGGCTGTAAGGCTGAAGTGGAATGAGGTCTGACGCTTTTGCGGCAAAACTCGACATCATCACTGGTATATGGTAGTTGCTCTTTGATGGGGAGTCCGTGCTGGGCGAATGATAGAATGAACTCAACCAAACCACAGAAAATACATTCCAACTCACGATGCAAGAGCCCAGAAAGGTTCCCTTACCAGAGCGTGAGCGCAACCGGTGTTTTTTGGTGGCCGCAGGGACGTTGGCAGCCTCCAGTTTTGACGAGAGGTCCGCAAACAGGGGTTCCACCAGAGAACAAGCCACATGCCACCATGGCCAAAATATAGCCAGGGAAGCGCCCTTCATAGATCCCCCTTTCCAATACGATACAATTTCTGGAGCCCGTCTGCATGAATCTCCCCTCCTGGGCAACGACAAAGAAGAATCCACAGCCACAGCCACACCAGCACCCACACCCAACCTGCATTCCACGAACAATGAGACTGTTGTTTTATAGTGGTCTTAGTCCTTTTTGTTGTTGCTTTTTTCATAGTTTTATACCTTTTTCTGTGGTTTCATGGTGGTCTTATACCCTTTGTGCGGTTTCATAGTGGTTGTGAACCCCCCTTTGGTGCGCATAGCCCACGTTTCCCCGTCCGGCGGACTTCGCGGGGCCAGGTCCCGGCGCTGGATGCGGCGGATGGGTCGCATTGCCGGGGGCCCGATGTCCCCCCGAATCAGGGGACTCAGGAGGTGTTTTTTTCAGGTCGGACTCCCCCAAGTAGCGTTTTTGTTGTGGTTCTCTTTTCAAGCTCAAACATGTTTGGCTTGGAAAGAGGGGGATGGACCATGTTTCAATATTGCCGGTCACTACCGGCGCTAGCGAGCGGCAAGCAATTTCAAGTTTGCCCAGCAAATGGACGCGCCCATGTATTTTGCGAAGGCTTTAAAGGATTTGTGGGCGGGGGGAAGGCGACTGGTTTTCGTTTTCCCGCAGGAAGGATCAGCAACTAGATTGCGACGGCGAGTAGCGAAATGGGAATTGAGAAACCCCAAAAGCAGGGCCTCCTTGAGCACGATGCTCTTGCATGCTCTTTGTCCACCAGCCATCCTTCAAAGATGTGCCAGACAGCTTTTTAGGGAGGCTTGGGCGGGCTTGGGGGGCTTGGGCCATTGGTCACGGACGAGGTCTAAGTCCGCTGAGTCTTGGCGCTACATTGGTACCTTGCCGAGTCTCACGACTGGCCGCATGCCGTTCCGTGGGTCAAAAGGACCGCGGCGCACCGCGCTCCGTTTCTCCGGCTGGGGCAAGTGGTGGCCGAGAGGGGACGGTCAATCAACTCGTCAGGTCCGATCGGGGCGTCCAACTGGTCTGCGAAAAGCACAGATGCGAAGACTTGCAAGACGGTTTCCCTCGTTCCCAAAGAATCCAGCTTGCTTTTGTTGATACGATTCCACACACACACACACCAAACCCCCCCTCCCCTGGTTTCCTCCCAATAAGAGTGGTTTGTTTGGAGGAAACCAGGGGACAAAGCGGGCAGTTTGCGTTTGTGAGCAGTCAATGAATTTGGATTGGTGGAGCCGGAAGTGAGTTATTTGGCGGGACGGGAACTCATTTGGTAGCGTTTATCCGCCTTCCCGTGAGGGGGACCGTCCCAGCATAGAAAATTGACAGCAGTCACCTTGCAGGTTTGCCAGGTTTCAACTGTTCTCCAAGTCAGTTTTTGGGACCCATTGCGCTCCAATCAGCAGGACGACACACGGTGAGGGCTCTTTTTAAACGGCAGTTGAGCAAACCCAGCTATCTTGGCTCCAAACGCCGCCGTCGCGGCTGTTTGTCCCTTGCTTGGGTTGCTTTGAGGATCAGGATTCCTCATGTCTCCCTCGCCCGGCATGGAGCAACACATGTGGGGCCGGGCTCTGGTGTTATTTGGTTGGCTGGATGGCTCCCATGTTCACGTTTTGCTTTTGGTACATTCATGAGAGGGGAAAACGGTTGATCTTGAGTAATTATAACTTATAACACACTGATTGATCAGGAACGGACATGCTACTATGACCATACCAGCATGATGCAGGTATACTGAGGATTTGCGATCGACCATGAACGCTGTACTTCGACCTCTTGCGTCCTGTGGCTGCTGACACTGGCGACATTCACCTCATTGCTGTTTGCCAAAGCAGGCGCCCGAGGCCCAACCAACTGGAAGCGTCTGCCTCACCGCAGGCAGCGTCTTTGATTGAGAGGCAGTCCAAGCCACAAGATTGTCTGCTCTAGGCTGGACTCCGCTACAAAGAGGTCCTGCGCCTTGACATATTGTGCGGCGACCACGTTTAGCCCTCTGTCAATGGCAGAATGCCGATCAGCGATCCAGCGCGAAACATTCCCCTTCCCGGTTCCACCTCCGCCACCCTGCGAGTCATCATTTGCAACAGTATTGCATTTTCGCACAATGAAAGCTGAAGGATCAATAATGCCAATCCTCAACGCATGCCAGCTCATAGTGCTTGACGCGGCGCGGATGCCCCAAAACTTCAAGCAGCTGAAAGCGATCGCCCTGCAATTCCAGGTGCATCACATCGGTCCTACCCGCAGTTGATCGAAAAATCACAGCTCTCCAATGTGACAAGTCAGTTTGGGGCCTGCTGTGTCGCAACCTCATCACCGCACGCGGAAGTAGGCTTCAGGTATTTGTAAGCCTCATTCTCGCAGTATTTGGCCCTTCAGACGACGCCACTGCCTTCTTGCACGGCCCTTCTCAGATTGCGCACGCAAACCCCCGTTGGCCATTTTTGGTGCAATTTGGGTTATTACAAAGCCTATATGGGTCTGGGTCAAATTTAAACCACCAGGGGACCGCAGGTTTTAGTCCATGTTTCCATTTACCAGGTTCCATTTTGGGTACCTAGTCTTGACCCACGGGCAGACAAACCTTTATAACCATGTCAGAAGCAAGGGCGCTGCTCAGTTTTCGGGCTTGGGCGACATGCAGCAGATCCGCACATGCGCAACTGCCAAGCAAACGCATAAACGCGTAGCCAGAGGAGTCCATGCGGCTGGCAAAGCTCCTTTCCATGCGCATGGTTGTACTTATGTCCTCGTTTTGGTGAACCATCAGCTTCGGGTTGCCAACTCAAAGGGAGTTTCCTTCGGGGTGAGGCTTAAAGGGTAAATATGGGGAACCCTGATGTGGACAACCTGATTCAACGTGCTGGGGTTGGCAACTGGCTCCCACGCGAATCCTTGAACGCGCCACGACCCCACAGCTTTTGCCTTGGACCAGTCTTGACGGGTTGAATCCCTTGTGAGTTGCAAAATGAGGGTACCAAGTGGCTTTCCTTTCGCGGATTTGGATTTGTTTGGGGCTGTCGGAAGTCCCCCCGGCGAGTACATTTCCTCATAGCCGACATTTCGGCTCAGAAATTGGACTCATATGAGATATTTCATTCACTGCATCCGTGCAGTGGTTTGCTGCTTTTTTTAAGAGTCAACAGTCAATAATCAAGACTTTACCACACGCAGCCCCAAGCGTTTGGCTTTCGGCCACGTTGCGCGCTGGGCTGATGGCGCAGATGCGATGTAGGCAGTGGCGAGAGTGCGAGTGTTGATGCCTGGTGGGATGCCAAACATAGGAGCTGCGCTGGAGCCCTTGGCGCTGTTTGGTGCTGGTTGTTTTTTCTGTTTTCTTTTTTTTTTTTGGGGGGGGGGTTTGAACACACGGGCAGATAGGAGCTGCTCTCGAGACCTTGGCGCTTTTTGTTGCTGGTTGTTTTTTCTGGGGTTCCGAAAACGGGCGGCCATGTTTGTGAATTTCCGCGGCGCTGGTGCGCGGAAGGACGCAGGTGGTCATTGTTTTTCTGATGCTTGCGGCTTTGCTGCGGCGGAGGCGGGTTGATCGCATTGCATGGGGTCGGTCTAAAACCTGCCTCACACCCGCGAGATCTTCATGTCTTGCTGAACTCAATGTTGCTTTCAACCATGCTTGCTTTCTGAAACCATTCGAGGCCGGAACTGTTTGTTCCTGGCTTGCCGTGTCGCTCGGCAACTTGGAGAGGCACGGCGGGGACGCACTCAGCATGGCAATGAACCCTTCATACCGGGTCTCGATTTTGGCTCAGCCGAAGGTTCATGCCCCTTTCTAAGCAAGTCAAAGCATCGAATCGATTGTAAGTGGACTGAACAAAGCAATAGTTTTGTCCCCATATTGATTCATGCGAATCGTCCTTTTGCAAGTGACTCGCCGCTGGTCTTTTATTGTATTCCGTTTGTCTTGAGCAGTGCAGGTTCGCGCAGTGCGCATGTCGCTTTGGCCAAAGTTGCCAAGACGGAGGAGAAGGCGAAGCGGGATGGCCGGAGATTGGGCGGCCCTATTGCAAGTAAAGGAAAATGTAGTAATATTATTCCAGCATAGTGCCCTGATTGCAAGAATGTGTTGTCGGCCAACGAAGTGTGGAAGCACTTCGATGGGCATTGTGGCTCCCTTTCCGGAAATACGGCCGCCCCAAACGGAGGTACTGCTCCCTTACAATATCCGGAGCATCCACCGTTTTTTGGCCCCTGGGCCATTCCTTTGCATCCCCACATTTGACGGTACTGGGGCCCGAATCTGTAGCCAGGCTCACCCTCTGATTCGAGCGGGTTCCCCAAATCGACAGGTGGACCCAACCGCATACAGGGAGAACCGGATGAAGCAGCTGCGCCAGGCAGGGCCGAAACCTGTTTCCTAGCTTGAGGATGCTGGGGTTGGCTGAACTTGTTGCGAAATTCTCGAATGTTGGCCAGCCAGACCACCTGGTTTTCCCGACGGGAAAAAGCAATTCAGTCAAGGTCCAGGGTGACCCCTCAAGTGATCACCCAAGAACGAACGTCACAGGCTGGAACGGCTCGCTCCGGCGATCTCCGCCAGATCCATGGAACCGGCGCCTTTCGCTTTCCCAGGACGGCGTGGAGGCGTATCCCCACGCCTGGGAGGTGGACATGAAGGTTGCGGATTTGATCGCGCAGTACTCGGACCTCGCAGATGGCGAGCGCTCAAACGAGGAGCCCGGACGGACAAGCTCCGAAAAGGGGAAAAGAGGTGCTCAAAACGGACCCCTCAAACCGGTGTCTTTTTTGGGGGGAAGCCCTGTTTTGAAGGAAAACCGAAAGGAAAACTATCATTTTGGAGGTCCCCTCAAAACAATTCACCCCCAATCTGGGCAGTGCCCTTTTGGTTTCTCATGAATCTTTAAACCCCAAAAGGGTAACACAGACGCTCAGATGGCAAAGTGGGGGGGTTCCCGACCTACTCAACGACTGGAGGTCATTGTACCCAGTGTTCCCCTTTGAAATCAATGCCACAGGTTTGGGCTGGAGAAAATGAGCAAATGGACGGCCATTTCACCGGGCGAATGAGCAAACTGGAAGGATGCAAATGCAGTAAGACCTCAAGGAGGCTCTAGCAAAAGTTTACAAGGAAATCCAGTACACACAATTCTACAAAGGGCAATAGAGGAAGGTGTAGCGGCGGCGTTCTTCTTTTTTGGTTCGGTCAAAGCCAGGGCAACTCCTCAGGCCTTTGGGTTTGCAGGGTTGTTTCTTGTCTAAGGGAATCCTTCACCCCTTTCATTGTCCACCCTGCGCGGGTCGAGTGCCGCCGCGTTGTTTTCTGCTCGAAGCAATTGTTGCATCCAAGCACGAGACACTGAGGCACCCTGCTTTGTTGTTTGCAGTGCGCCGAACTTGGGAGGAGGATGTACGCATCGCTGGCCGAGTGAAGAGCGTCCGCTCGTCCGGTTCGAAGCTCGTGTTCTACGACCTCGTTGAAGGAGGCGACCGGATCCAGGCGCACGTTTTAGGCGGCGAGGGGAGAGGGTCCTTCCCGTTTTGAGCGTTCGGGCCAAGGTCGTTTGGGTGAGGATTCAAGCTTGGGGCTGGGAAGCTTCGATGGGGACGCTTCTTGGTAATCTTCTGGAATGCGGCTGCCTTTGCATGTCCAATGTTGCCCTGTCGACATGGCACAAAACGAATGCCCACAGACTGCTCAGACATGCAAAGACATGCACGCGCAGGTGCATGAACGCACAGACACACGCGGACACACAGACCCAGCAGCAAGATAGAGAGAGAGAGAGAGAAACAAAAAAGAGAGAGAGAGAGAGAGAGAGCAACGAGCAGACACACACACACACACAGAAAGATAAGTGCACAAGCAACACAAGCATAAGCTTAAGCACAAGCACAGGCAAAGCACACACGCCCAAGCCAAGGCGAAAGCGCAACCGCGCAAGCAAATGCAAGCACTGCACTACAAACGCAAACCCCAGTGCCAAACGCAAATGCCAACGCAAACAGCAAACACAACACACAGCACCCACACACACACACACACAAGGCACTCACAACACTCACAACCGCAAGCGCCAACATGAACACAGACACAACACATGCACATGATCAGCTCGTACGCAGTTGACTGACACCAGCCAGAAAGCTGGAAGGTGATGTGCAGTCCGAAGATGTATGAAGGATCGGATTTCAAAGAAGTCTATGCCACCATCCATCGTGGAGAGCCTTGGCCGCACGGTGGGACTCGTGGGGGCAGATATGACGCAAAAGAGTTGATGATGTTGTAAAGGTGCGTTGCCGCACTGAGGAGACTTGGGACGAGCATGCCTCGCAAGTTCAAATGCACCCCTCACAACAATGGCATATGACCATGCCTCACTGCAGGTGTTTGACCATGGCCCTTGCATGTTGCGCGCAAACTGCTTGCCCGTGCTGAGGACATCATCGGGGTGCGCGGGATAGTGGGCAAGAGTAAGCGCGGCGAGCTCTCGGTGTTCCCGAGGGAGGTGAAGCTGCTGTCTCCGTGCCTGCACATGCTGCCGAAGGACTACTCAGGCGCCAACCACAGGGTGTTTTTGCTGTTGTGGTAGGTCGAACCTTTCAGACATGTTGTGTATCCGGTCGTCATGCCTCACGCTTGGAATGCTTCACTTGGACGATCGTTGTCGCTGTTTGCCGTCTTTGCCGTCAACAATTTGTCCAACGAGGGCAGCTTGGACTGGCTCGCGATCTTGACGCAAAGAAGCCCCCCAGACTCTGGCAGGACTGAAGGACCAGGAAACGCGGTACCGCAAGAGATGCTCGGCAAGCAGTCCTCGCACCCCGTTTGCGTTGGACCGATGCGGGACCGGTGTGTCCTTCGAAGGCTGCAATGACACGCTTTTTCTAAAATTGGCGGTGAATAATTCTTGTATGCTGGCAAAGCCAGCATGATCATTGTTTGTCAACTTGAACATGAAAAGGTGGGAACAGGGTGCTCTCATATTCTATTGGGTATGTCCAATGTGTCAAAATAGGGGACATCCAGAATTGTGGTTTTCCTCTTTGGGTTTCCCTTTAAGCCGAACCCAAAACGGACACCCTCAAAGCAAACACACACGCACACAGAGAGAAACACACACACACACACACACACAGACACACAGACACACAGACACACACACACACACACACACACACACACACACACACATTGCCAAGCAAGAAGTCAACACCGGGGATCCCTTGACATGACGCTCTTTGATTCCAAAAGGGAAGCAACCAAATCCCTTCCCCAAAAAAAGATACGGGCTCGCCAAGAATATTCGCCTGGAGACAGAACAATATTGACCAGGGTACATTCGGGTACCAGGAGGCTTCTGCTACACTGGCCGAAACTCGTTGAAAATGGCAACTTCCGATCGAGGATTTGAAACGGTAGAAATCGATCCAATTTTTTGTCGGATTTGTGGTGGTTTCGAATTGGCTTAGTTTTGGTTCAGTATTGAGGTTTGGTATTGAATCTAAAGTGGGCTCCAACAGGACTCATTTGGCAGACGGATAGGAGTCCCCTGCAAGCGCGCGATCAAAACACCTTGCCAGGATGACCACTACCCACACCAACCACTCACCTTTCCGTCTTTGGTTGTTGGGTGTCAGGTTCAATCAGGGCACGCGCCAAGCCAAAGCGCATGCACCATACCGTTAGGGTATGTCTAAGACTCAGGACCCCTGTTTGGACTCAAAACCTGCCATGCCCCATGCTAGGACTCACCCTGTCCTGTTTTACCAGCAGTACATAGATCCCTGATATCGATGAATTCAATGGGTGGAAACTGCAAGCAACTGGCCACGAGCCGCGGCAAATTGCGGGACTTACTTGTCGCCTCGCTAAAAACCCCTCCAGGTGATTCTCTACCCTTTTTGCTATCCAAAGCATGCTGTTGTGTTTGTTCACACGCGCACCAACACCCATTCCTTGTAGGGCTTGTGTAGGGACATCAACAGCCCCTTGCTTTGGGCCATGCGGACCAATCTGCACGCTGAGGATATTTGGACCTGATGATCAATGACGACGTGAGGAAAACCTTCATGCTGCGATCTCACATTACCAACTTCATTCGTCGCTACTTGCAGGACTCAAACGAAGGTTCCCAGAAATGAATGATCCCTCTAGATGTCAAAAACGGGAAACCAAAAGGAAACCAAGCTGACCCAGTCGCTTCATTCGCACACCTAGCACCGGCTTGCCGAGTTTTGACACATTCATTCCTAGTCTTTTGGCTTGGGGCCCGGTAGGTTGGAGACAAGTTGACGTTCCCAGGTAGTTTCAACACTTCAAGCCACAACGCTTTGCCGCTTTTTTTTTGGTCGAGGACCGAGGCTTCCTGGAAGTTGAGACGCCGATGATGTGCCGGGGACGAATTGCCTAGGGCGGGTCTTGTCCACAAAAGCGGCCCCAGAAAGCTCCAAATTGGAGCCTCTGAAGCTGTGACGCAGGCTTCCCTCAGAATCCCGAAGCTCTAGACCCCACCTAAGCCGCTCAAGGAAGAAGGAACGCTAGGACAGCCACGGAATCGAAAGGGGCCGTCGGATTTCGCCTTCCATTCGAACGAGGCAAGATATGTGGACCTCAACGCGCATTGGAAATGTCACCACACCTTGCATGTGTCGATTCTCTGTTTGGCTCCCCTCGATGTTCAATCCCTACCCGCAAAAGATGCTTTTTGGCACGGAGTTGCCTGCGCGTTGGACACTTGGAGGCCAACTTGCAGCACCAGAAAAGCCCAACAACTAAAGATCAGCACACAAACAAACAAACAAACAAACAAGCGAGCAAACCACAAACAAGCAAAGAAAGACAAAAGGCAAGACACAACTAAGCAAAGAAACAACTCCACTTGCGCATGGGGGTAGCGGCGTGCTCGCCACTGAGGACTGCCATCGCTGGCGGCGCTTCCGCGAAACCCTTTATCACCAGGCACAACGAGCTGGATATGGACCTGCCCTTGGGCGCGAGAAAATTAGGGAGCCCCTTCAAGTGGTGTTTTTTTTTTTTTTTTAAGCGGCTTCTTTGCTTCTTGCTTTCTCTTTGTTTCTACCCTTCTTTCGCTCTTTGCTTGGATTTATGGTTCTTTCTTTATTGCTTCATTTATTTATGTGTTTCTTTCTGTCCCTTTGTCGGTTCGTCCTTCCTTTTGTTTGTTTGTCTGCTTAAGCTGTATCTTTACTTGTTTGTTTGTTTGTTTGGTTGTTTGTTTGTTTGTTTGTTTGTCTGTGTGTTTGGTTGTTTGTTTGTTTGTTTGGTTGGTTGGTTGTTTGCTTGCTCGGTGTTTGTTTGTTTATGTCATCTTGTGTATTTGTGTAGGTATTTGTTTATTTATCACATTTATTGATTGATTGACTTATTCATGTGCTTTTATATCTTTCTATTTGTGTACTGTCTTTCTATTTATCCATGCAAGTTTTCAAACCAGATTGACGGTGCAGTTTCATCAGATAAGCCGCATGAACACTCACGCTCAAGTCAAAAAGGGGAGACAACGGGATAGGCTCGCTCATGGGTGGTGGTGGCCTGGGCTTTGACTGGCGCCACCTGTTCAGCACTCTGGTTGGGTATATCCTATCATCCTGGAACCATAGTGATCAGCCGGTCATCAGTGCCATTCAGGAGGCTGGGAGGACCGCAGAGCAGAGGTGCCTGGCGGGAGTAAGAGATCACTTAGCTTGCCCAGAGGTAACAGTCAATCAATTCAGTTTTGAGTTCAAGTTCGCCTTTGGAATCACACTACTCAGTGTGTCTGGGAGTTTGGTTGTACTGTGTTGGCATCGCTGGTGTCGGGCGAGGTCCTCAACAGCAGTGTTTCGAGACCGGGTATCAGACGACTCTCCAGCAAGTGCGGACGAAAGGAGAAGGTTGGCGCATCGGCAGTTGGCCGAGATAAGATCGAGAAGTAGGCGTGATGTCCTTGCTCAAAAGAAGGGTGCTGGTTCTGTATGATGTTCCGGGTCCGGATCTCTGGCAATTTATGGCTGGTGAAGACTATGTGGTGGCAACCCCTGATTCGGAAGTGCACTACGAGGAGCTCAGCCTTTTGAACTCCGATTTGAAAGGAATCCGAGTGAAGCCAAACGCCCGTGCGTTACCAGCCGGCGTAGCAGCTGCTCAGGTGTACCCGCTTCCGGCCTTCACGGCCGCCGAGCTCCAGGCTCTACGAGATGAGAGTCTGCTGGTGTTGGCTGCCGAGCGCGGGTTGAGAGGCATTGCAGCTCCTGCTCCAGGAGCTCAAGTTGCGGCGGCTCCTGCGGGTCCTGTGGCAGGTACACTTTTTTGGGTAGCTGCGGAAACAATTGGCAGATACAGGTATGGGGATACAGTCCTGGGGGTTGGTGCCAACCCTGTGAAAGGAGCCAAGCATATTCACGCACTGGCAGATGGTACAAGCATGTTCGTTGAATGCATTGACGGTGGGGAACGAGTTCAGTTTCTGCAGAAGCCGTCTCTGTGTGATGTTCGAATTGTGCCACAAGAAGTCGATGCCCTTGGAAAACCGGAGTGCAGCTTGAAAGAGGTGTCCAAGAAGTTCACGGAGACCGAGGTGGGCTGGAGCCTGACTGGACCACGTACCAGTCGCTGGTGCGTCAGTTATCTGGTTGTGGAAGGCTTGGGCCTGGCAGGCCACCATGAGCGCTTCAGGAACCTATGCAAAATCGAAGCCTCCAGCTGGGGGGTTCAGGAGCATTTCCAGCTGAGCATGATAGCCAAGCATGCGTTGCAAGTTGATCAGGTGAATGGGTACAACAACCTTCCTCGAGGTCATTTTCAGGCGCCTCCAAACCATCGAGTATGCCTATGCCGACCGTGCTCGTGAACAAGAAAGCAAGGCAGTTGGTGGCAGGATGAGCCTGGAAGAGCAACAGACATTCGGAGGGGTGACCCGCCAGGCGGGCACCCTGATGATTTGTCCAGAGCTGCTTGACTACGTCAAATCTGAAGTCGAGCGCGACGCATCATTGGCTAAGAACCTTCGGAAAGCAAGGGAAGAGAGAGAATTGGCCAGGCGCCAGGGTGGGAAGAAGAAGCAAAGTGAAGACGTCCCCTTGATGAAGGGCTGGGCAGAAGAGTTGGGGCTACTTCTGCTCAACAGTCCATGCCCCGTTTGCATGATGATGTTCGCAAGCCGAGGGATCTTTTGCCTTTGCCTCGGATGGTGACCGGTGTCAAACCCCAGTTCGTTGGTGGCCGAAAAAGGAGTGTACTGGACAGCGAAGGACCGCGACCACTGCATGCAGATCTCCATGGCGCACCCCCATCTGGGCATGGCAAGAAACCGTAAGACGTTTGGACTTCGGGTGGAGGATGTGATGTTTCAGAAGATTTGGGGGGAGGAAAGACCCACAGATGAGGTTCCGAAGATGATTCAAATCAAGAGCAGATGGAAAGTGCGGAGTTTGGGCATGTGCAGAAATGGCTCGACCAGGTGAAGTGGCGTGCCAAAGGGCTCAAGCTACCGACGAGCTCTACATGTGCATGCTGGTCACATCGAAGCTGAGGTGGATCGCACGATTGGTGCGCTGAATTCAATGTATGGTGTTCCTCTTAGGGGCAAGCCCTTCTCCGGGGAAGACATGTTTGACGGGTTCGTTGCATGGTTGAGAACATGGGGAAGCCTCCCGATGATCTCTCTGGTCCAGGGGCCTTGCGGATGCTCCGGACCGCCAGTGGCTATGTTGGTGGAGACCAGCCTACGGGGTCATTGGCGTTGTTCGATATCGAAGCAGTTTCTTTACCCGAGAAGGGCTGGGCGCCAGTGGCTCTGTGTGCCTTGTGGGGCTGCGACGGTCGCGAGCGCATGAACGACTTCATCTGCAGTCAGCTTTTGCCACCGGAGGAATCAAGGGTGAAGCTGAGGGCTAGTGGGGTGGTGAGGCCGTATTCTGATCCCCTGCTTCGACAGGGGCGACTGTACCATGAATTTTTGAAGAAACTGCATGAGGCAGGTCTCATTGATTTTAGCACTGATGCCGGTGTCGAAGAGATAGCCTTTTTCTGTGTCACCAAGAAAAACGGTCGCCTGAGGCTTATAGTCGATGCTAGAAGAAGCAATTGTCACTTCAGGCAGCCCGACCACGTACAGCTCACCACAGGCGAAGGACCTGGTGGGTTAGAGTTCGCAGCAGGGCAGCCAGTCACCATTGCTACAGCGGATCTTAAGGATGCTTTTTATCACTTGTCACTTCCTCTTGAACTTCGTCAATATTTCTGTTTGAGTCCCGTGCTCGCTGGTTCTGTTGGGATCAGTCAGGTTGGGGGTGTTCAAGTTGGTGCGAAACGAAAGTTGACTCCGCGGCTAGCAGTGGTGCCCATGGGATGGTCACGGGCCCTCTTCCTTTGCCAATCGGCGCATGAAGCACTGGCGGAACAAGCTGGACTCCATGAAAGCAATCGCATTCGAGGTAGACATGTTGCACCAACTACTGACTGTTGTCACACACAATATGTTGATAACATGATAGTTATTGGTACAGACAAACAGCTGGTGATGGATTCTTACAACAAAGCGGTTGATGTTTTGAAGCAATCTGGGCTGCAGGTTCATGATGAGGAAGTCGGGCATGGTGGAAAAATTTTGGGTTGGGAAATCACAGATGATTGTCAGTTCCAGCCTTCAACACACCGTGCCTGGCGAACAAGATTTGCAATTCGGGAACTGCTGCGTAGAGGTCGATGTACCTCACACATGATGGAAAAGCTGATCGGTCACTGCAGCTTTTTATGCCTGGGTCGGAGAGTGTTTTTCAGTATTTGGAAACGTCTACGCCTTCATTCAGAAGTACAAGTTTTGCTCAGGTGAGGTCAGCGTTTGGAAATCAGTGCGTAAGGAGTTGGACATCTTTGATGGTATCATCCCACTCATTCACAGAGATCTCACTTCTACTTGGTCCACCAAGGTTTATGCTGTTGACGCTTCGGAACAGGGGATGGGGGCTACTATGTCTACACTTCCTACTCCTATGGCGCAGCAGCTTGGTCGGGTCAACGAACGGTGGCGGTTCAAGGGTGGACAAGGTGACAACCCACGCCAGCAAGTGCTACAAGAGCAAATCGAAGGTCCTCCTGGGTTGCATGGCTTTTACAACACAGAAGTTCCTTGGGATGAAACGTTTATTGAGCATGACAGACGGTTTAACAACGTTCCCTTTAGCGCGGTCGACAGGGAGTGGCGCACGGTTGGCATGAAACGGTGGGGTCGCAGGGAGATATTGCCAGTTTACGAAGCTCGATCATCGCTGTTTGCTGTAAAGCATATCTTGCGTAAACGGGATAACTTCAACAAGCGGCATCTTATTCTTTCGGATAGCCTCACCGCGACGTGCGCCATCTCCAGAGGACGAGCTCAAGGGTTTAGACTCAGGCATGTTTGCAGTCAGATAGCGTCATTGGTACTTGCATCCAATACACAGATTTCAATTCGCTGGATACCTAGTGAGTGGAATCCCTCAGATAACCCTTCACGTGGTCATTGGCAACCCTCAACACCACAGCAGTTTTTCGGCGATGGTCCTCTTTCGGGAGAACATTCTTCGGGAGCCTCTGCGATGGTCGGGGGCACCAAGAGTGAAGAAGTCACAGCAAAAGACCGCGCAAGGGAGGCAGAGCCAGCCCCTCGTCTTCATGCCGGGCAACTGTCAGCAGGGAGAAGCCATGATAGCCAACGCGAAGGTCAGCAGCAGAGGGCGAAAGGACATGAGAGCGCAGAATCGAAAAAGGATAGAGACACCTCATCCCAAGCAAATGACATCCTTGGAGGCGGCAGCAGTGTCAAAGCAATCACTTTGTCGTTACACGAGCTACTGGGATTCGGTGAAGCATGCCCTCCTCAACAAGAGAAACAAATTAAAGCCAGCGCACGTCGTGGACAAGCTGGTAAGCGAAAAGCTGGATCAGTTGAACCACGATGGGGAGGACATCAGCAAGGGACAGTATTTGGTGGCTGCGATCGTGTATTTCAACCATGAGCTGAAATCGCCAAACACGAGCCTTCTTCCACGGGTCCGTCAGTCCTTGAAGGGGTGGCGAAAGGTGGCTCCGCAACGCAGCCGCCTTCCAGTGCCTTGGGAGGTGACATGTCTTCTGGTCGAGGAGGCTTTGGCGCAACGGTTGTGCAGCATAGCAATACATCTCCTGCTTATGTTCACGTTGTACCTCAGGCCATCAGAAGCTCTGAGGATCCGAGTGTGCGATGTCCTTCGGCCTGTCATGGGACGTGGGGCAGTGTTCCAACAATGGGGGTTCGTGCTACACCCCGAGGAGATTGGCATTCCGTCAAAGACACAGGGCTACGACGAGACAATCTTGCTGGACTTGGATTACCATCAAGGGATCGGTGCGGCAATTCAGCGCTTCATTCAGGGGGGAAAGCTGCGCGAAAACCAGGTGATCCTTCAACACAGCAACGCCGAGGTGAACCACTTCCTGGAGTCGCAACAAGAAAGTCTAGGTCTTCAGAAGTTGGGGCTTCATGCATATCGCTTTCGTCACGGAGGGGCTTTGCACGACTATGTCAACAAGTTCCGTCAGCTGGCTTCGGTGCAGCAGAGAGGAAGGTGGAAGAGCATGAACTCCACCCGCAGGTACCAAAAGGGGGGACGCCTAGCCCAAGTGTTCCAAGCTCTTCCAGGAGACGTTCAGCAAAGGTGCGTCGACGCCGCAAATCGCCTTCAACGCACTCTGCAAGGGGGGCTTTGAGTGTTGCTGCATCCTTGGTGCTACCCGTCTTCATTGAGATTTTGAGCGGGTGCGGAATTTTGGGGCGCACAATTTCCAAGGCCAATGACTGGTATGACTTGCGTATTTTGCGCAATCGTCAGATCTTTGGTTGGCTCCGTAGCGGAAAGGTGCGGGGAGGTCATCTTGGCACTCCCTGCAGCACATTCTCAAGAGCTCGAGATCATCCACCTGGACCACCACCTCTTCGGTCAGACATGCATGTCATGGGTCTTCCCTCGCTTCAGGGGGCAAATCTGCAAAAGGTTTTGGATGGCAATTTTTACATGCGTTTCTCTGCCAGTTTGATGAGACTGGCGCTCCTGCTGATGATACCCTTCACAATGGAAAATCCTGCTAGGTCCCGGATATGGCTTTGTCCAGCCATGCTACGTTTGCAGCGTTGCAGAAACACTGACTTCGCCATCTTCGAGATGTGTATGTTTGGATGTGCGTGGCGGAAGGCCACTGGTGTCTTAGCAACACACATTTGCTTGGATTTCCTTCAGCAGTTTCGATGTTTGGGTGCAAAGCGGGGTCTCTGCCATCGAACAGGGAAACCACATGTTCAGCTATGCGGGCTCACTCCAGCAGGACAATGGCGTACCAAAGCTGCGCAAGCCTATCCAGTTAAACTGTGCCAACGGTTGGCCCAGGTTTTTTTTGGTGTGGAGGCAAGTCGAGTTGCCAGCCGGTTTGCAAATCGGCTATCCTAGCCAGCGGTGCTGCAGATATGGGAGTGAGGCCTTCTCTGAATGTTTTACTCCTTGGCTTATATCTACTGACATGGGAGGGAAGGCCTTCTTTTGAACCTTGGTGCTCGGGGCTGTCACTCAGAGAATCTGATGATAGCCACTTCGCAAAGCTTCGAACCTATCCTGGCTGAAAAGATGGCGGAACGAGTCATGCAAGTTTTCAAACCAGATTGACGGTGCAGTTTCATCAGATAAGCCGCATGAACACTCATGCTCAAGTCACCCAGCCCACCCACCCAAATTGGTGAGGGAGGGAAGGCCTTCTTTTGAACCTTGGTGCTCGGGGCTGTCACTCAGAGAATCTGATGATAGCCACTTCGCAAAGCTTCGAACCTATCCTGGCTGAAAAGCTGGCGGAACGAGTCAGCTATGTGTGTGTGTGTGTGTTTCTTTGCGTGTGTGTGTGTGTTTGTATTATTTCGATATTTCTTTGATAATGTGTTTAGGCATGTCCTTCGGTCGGTCTTTATTGATATCCTTTTGCCTGTCGCTTGTTCCTTGTGTATTTCTATATGTACTTATGTGTTGTTGTTTTGCTCGTTCTTTCCTTATTTGGTTTTTTCCAGGTTGTTCTTGTTGACTTATTTTGTTTATTATTAATTGTGTCCTTTGTGTGTTTGCTATCGTTTTTGTTCTTTCTTTTTTTGTTTTGTTCTGTCCTCTCCTTGCTTCTTTCTTTCTTTCTTTCTTTCTTTCTTTCTTTCTTTCTTTCTTTCTTTCTTTCTTTCTTTCTTTCTTTCTTTCTTTTGTTCTTTCTTTCGCTCGTTTGTTTGTTCATTTGTTCTGATTTGCTTCTGTTCCCACATGTTGGGTGAACGGGGGAGATTTGCCGCGCTGGTTTTTGTCAAGCTATGTCCATCCACAAGTCAAATGTGCAACTGGCCATGTGAAGAAGCGAAGGTCTTGTAAGTGCGGCAACGACCCCCGCCGCAAGCACGTTGGTTTCTCTTGATGTATGTATATCTATAGGTGCATTTTATATATATCTATATATGTATACGGCCGTATGTAAATATATAGACATGTGTGTGTGTTTTCTCATTGTACATGTGTGTCTTTCTGGTTGGTTGTGTTCCTTTCTATCCTTCTATATCTATCTTGTTCTGTCTGTTTGTTGCCTTCGTTCCATCTATCGACCTATCTATTTGTCTTTCTTACTTTCTACCCAACAATCTTGTCACCTGTGGTTTTCCTGTGGTTTCTCACATTTTTCTTTCTTTATTTCTTTACTTGTTTATTTTTCTTTCTGCATTTATTTCCGTCTTTCTTTCCTTTCTTTTTTGTTATTTCGTTATTTTTGTTGTTTCTTTATGTCTTTCTTTCTTTCTTTCTTTCTTTCTTTCTTTCTTTCTTTCTTTCTTTCTTGCGTTCTTTCTTTCTTTCTTGCGTTCTTTCTTTCTTTCTTTCTTTCTTTCTTTCTTTCTTTCTTTCTTTCTTTCATTCTTTATTTCTTGCGTTCTTGCATTCCTTCTTTCTTTCTGTCTGTCTGTGTCTGTCTGTCTGTCCTTCTTTTTTCTTTCATTTCTTTGTGTCTTTTAGTCTCTCTGTCGTTCTGTGCTTGTGTTTTCTGCCTTTCTGTCTTTTTGTTTTCCGTCTTTCCGAGACTCTGTCTTTCAGACTTTCTGTCTTTCTGTCTTTCCATCTTTCCGTCTCTCTGTCTTTCCGTCTTTCTGTCCTTCCTTCTTCGCTTGTTCTTTCTGCTGGGCTTCCGTTGGGTGTCTCTTTTGTGGTCTCCTTTTGGGTTGCCTTTGCTCTCTCTTTTGGTGTCTTCTTGTCTTCCTGCAGTGGTCTCTCCTCTACGTTCTCTTCTGCTCTTCTCTAGATTTCCTGCTAAATCTCTTCTTTGTCTTCTCCATCCCAGTAGAGTGCTTGCTTTTGACCCACGGCAGGTTTCATGCTGCCATCGGGCTTTCTCTACCCCCTTGCCTTTGCAGATGGGGTCACGGCCCTATCATGTACAAACCCAAATTGGAACAAGAACCTCGCTGAAGTCTGCATTTGTGCTATGGTCAATAGAGACCTGCTTAGGGTTCGGATTCATGTGGAGCCCTCAAACGGGTACATTCTGACCACCGAACCGAGAGTCTAATGCCGCATAAACTCTGGGGCCGTGCTTCCAGACAGAGTTTGAAAGTTTTGTGTGTTGTACCACACAGGGAAGGCCTGGTTTCCCAGTGTTTTCCCTGAGCCTTGGGGAAGCCTTCGGTAAGGGCCCGTTGGTCGGATTTTGAGGGCGAACTCTTTTCGGGGTAGTGTTCAAGGGAAGGAAACATGACGCAGCAAAGCCCAAGTGTCATTCTGCTGCTGTCAGTTTGTGTGTGGACCTGATTTTGCAAAGCTGAGTCATTGGGCCCAAATGTTTGTGTCTTCAAAAACGTGTCCACATCTACCACCTCGGAAGGTGTGGGTGCGGGTGTGCGCGTGGCGCGTTTTTTCAGTTTTGAGGCTCTTCTTCACGGCAAGGAGAGTCGCCCTTGCAAAGGGTGTTTTTCTTTGCTGACCTGAGCTCCAGTCGACATGTAGTGATTGCAAGGGTGATCACGGGTATTCAGGTTTATGTGGGACAGGAGAATCCCAACGGGGGATGGGTTTTCCCTCCTCAAAGTTTGACTGTAGAGGCTCAGCGGGTCTCATTTTCCGCTTCGGGTGTCACTTGGCCAAGTAAACACTGTGCCAAGGGGACTTGGGCCCTGTTTCTCCCCGAAGAGCAGATCTGCGTCTGCAGCTTGGAGCCGGTTTCCTGTTCAGGCATAGCAAACGCAAAGTCCGGCACCTTAGCGAGCAAAACAAATGCGCAAGCCTGCCAAGTACCGGATTGCGCAGCTTTAACTCCCAATCAACCGATCGCCTAAGGTACATGAGAGTTGCGCCAGAGCTCTACCTGAAGATGCGCCTCGGGCAAGCTTTTGGTTTTCTATCCTTTTGGGGGTGAGGGAGCAGCTGTATGTCCTTTTCGACAACTTCAATCATCAGCTTTTGGTTAAGCAAATCGAACGTATGCTTGCTTTTGGCGGAGTGCTGTCACGGGCAACATGCAGCCGCGTGTGAGCCACCTCCAGGCTCGTTATCGGTGGCTTGGACCGCGTGTTTGAGATCGGGCGGAACTTCCGCAACGAGGGCATCGACTTGACGCACAACCCAGAGCTGCTAAGCGGGATTTGGCTCTGATTGGCCATGAACTAGAATGGGAGCCCTCTTAAAAGATCAATTCCCACCTGAATGATGTCCACCAAACGGCGCCCAATTCGAAATCACATGCACTTCAGACCTTGGGCTTCCTTGAACTTCCGACATGGATAGCCTGTCATGCACCCGTATGTGTACCCCCACCTCGGGTGTCGAAAGGGCTGGGGTGGGTGGTTGGCGTGCGTTGACAGAAACTTATTCTTTCATTTTTTTCTTGGGGGAGGCGTGGACTTATATTGAGACAAACCGAAGTCAGTTAGAAAAGAAGCCAAGGGCTATCTGTTCTATGTGCAGGTTCACGTCCTGCGAGTTTTACATGGCCTTCGCAGATTATCAGGAGCTCATGAACATGACTGAGGAGGGCTGCAGCATCCAATGCAAGATCCTGGCCATGTTTGTGTGTGTGTGCTTGTTGTTGCCGTGGTGCGGTGTGATCTCTTTCTTCTGTTTGTTTTTTCCGTTTGTCCGTGTGT
>CAUJNA010000400.1:39095-54095 GCA_963377175.1 Effrenium voratum | reverse complement strand
ACCGAGTGCCTTGCGAGCCGAAACTCATCCTACTCGAGACTTGTCGGTTGTACTCGAGACTCATCAGTTGTACTCGAATGATTAGCATTCTCCATCTGGAGTTCAAGTGTGTACACCCCATTCGTGGGGAATCCTCGGGTGTACCCATTGTGTGACCCCGGGCCGGCTCTGTCGGAAAATTTGACCTCAACGTGCTTATCATAGAACAGCGGAATTTCACATTTAACCAGGAACGAGGTTTCACTAAAGGGAAGAAAGCCGTCAGATCATAGCGACGTCTCACCACAGTTGATAGTTGCCGATTTTCATTGCATTTCCTGACCATTGGTTGAACATGTTGCTCGTATCACTGCGGTTGACGATTGCTGACTTGTATTTGCTTTGCCTTGTACATTTCGATCGACCATTGCAGTTGAGGGCCGCTAACTTGCATTTGCATTGATTTGAATGTTGTCGGGTCTGATTCTCTCAAGGTGGAAGTGTGCAAATTCAGAGTCAGTTGCGTCACCATGTCTCGACGTGATGATCGTGATAGATCCAGGACTCGACGCAGACGTGATCGGAGTCCGTCCCCTCAAGCTCACAAAGCACGCCGACGTGAGCACAATGACAACCAGGTCTCGGAGAACATGGATTGGAACAACTTGGTTTCATGGCAACACAACTCCGGCTACAACGCTGCTAACAACTTTCCGATGATGCCTACCAATTTTCAATCGACTCACAACCCCACACAACAATTCCAATACCCGGCGATCAACTACATGATGCCGATCCCTCCTGATCCCACGCCATCCAAGTTCATGCCACCAGTGATGCCACCACCGGTCACTACTTCCCAACCTACACCGTCACCTGGACCTCCTGCGGCTCTACCGGTTCGTCCTCAGAAAGCCTGGCTTACTCCCTCGCCTGACTGACCTGGAGACGGCATGTTTGATGTCAATCAACTCTACAACTTCAGCCTGCCCATGACTGTTGCCAACACTCCGCATGGCAACCTTCGCGACATGTCAGGCATGGATATTAGGGACGTACGCCTGGTTCAGGTTACTCACCCTGCAAAAGGACCTTGCCAACACGCTGGGTCTCAACATTGATGACTTCAATCAGCGCATCAAGGAGTTAGTGGTGACTTCTCCCGCCGTCATACTGCGCATTTTGTCCCCACTCCACCCGCCACACTGCGCAAAATCCCACCCATTAAATTAATAAATATCCCAAATGCATTGATACAATCATCGCAAAACAAATGTATCAACCCATTTACTCCTCAACTCCTTGTGACTTTGCTAATTCACAATGCCTTTTCGAGCCATTATGGCTACACTTGGATGTTTTCTTTGCTAAAAATACTTGGCACACATCGCACCACCACGAATCGCCACGATCGGCTTCCAACTTCTCCCCGGCTTCTATCATTTGATATCGTTTGTGCCGACTAGTGATTAAATGCTTCGTCCATTCTGATTTAGCTACTTCTACTTTGCAAAGATCACAAAGTCGTTTTTCTCTCTTCTGTTCCAAAATCTCGTTTCTATGATTGACATAATACTTATGACATTTCTCCGCCATTTTCTCGGGATGATTTTGTTGATAAGTCTTAGCAGTAGAAAGGCAATAATTACATACTTTTCTCCCATCCTTGAACTCTCCTAGTTCTTTCTGTTTTCTGCACCTACTGCATCTCTGTAAGTTTTCCATACTACTATTTACCATCATGTCTTTAAGTGTCTTCTAACTGCGTATTTTCTAAGCTCTCCCGGCGCCATACTACACAAATTATCACTCCCCCAAAAATGGTTAACCAATGGAAAAGGGAGAATTAAAACCGTTAACCCAAATCTTGAAAATAATCCAGTAAAATATGGATGGCAAAATGCGGATGGGAAAGGCCTATGTAGGAAAGCACCCCCACGGCTTATACGGGAAAATTAAACTAAAATTACAACATATAAGATCTTATATGTTGTAACTATAGTATAATCAAGAACTGAAACATTCATCTCAATAATAGCTAGCCGTGCTTTCATTATCGCTAAATTCTTCATCCTCGTCATAGAAGTCTTCCGTGCTTAATATATGATAAAATCGGATATGCCATTCTGCCTCTGTTCTGAATGGCATCATTTCCAACAGTGCTCTCATTGCGTCGTAATAACCAATTCTCAAGTGTTTTCTTTTGTCATCAATACTATCAATGAACCAGAGCTGTTTAAATTTATTTTCAATATCATATATGTAGGAATAATTATAGAACGCTTTCAATTCTAAATATATTTCATAATCAGATTTGGTATCATCCAATGCTTCAGTTAAAGTCATTGCCCAGAATGGGTTTCTTTTTACTCTTTCCCAAGTTGGAAAATGGTTTTTAAGAATATCATTATACCTGTAAGGACATATGTCATAACAGTGATATGACATAATATTCAATCTAATTTCCAATGGTAGATTATTAATGTCGCGCATACTTTACTTAATATATTAAGGTAATATTTCTTTAAGCACTTTTTTAGAGAAACTATATATATATTTTTATAGAAATATTTTTACCACTATAATTACAACATATAAGATCTTACATGTTATTATTATATTATGATTACAATTTCAGTACAGGATAATAATTTAATTGACAAATATTACTTCTTTCATACATCATTTTAAAAATAATATTAATATCTCTCACTGTATTTTTAACATTAAACTTTTTATAAATTTCAATATAAAATTTGATATATTCTTTAATATCTTGTCCTTTCTTTTGACTATGACACAACATCAATAATATATCAGCAATCATTACATATTTTTTCTTACTGATTTTAAGAAACTGTTTAACATAATCGTAAGGTGGTATTTTATTTACAGTTAAAAATATCAAAATGTCATCTTCTACATTTCTATTATGTCTTATTTTTTTTCTCAACACACAATTGATTATAGCTTGGTTATCTCTCCAGGTTTTACAATTTTCGCATATATCTTCTTCATCCATTGAATAATTAATAATAATATTCACTATTTCAATAGGCAAATTTAATTTATACAATTCCATATTTTCTTTTTTGAAGTGACAACAATCATAGCATTTTTTATTGATATAATTATTGATTTCATCATCGTTCATTTTCCTCTTATTATATTAAGGTAATATTTCTTTAAATACATTTTCAGGGAAACTTTTAAATCAAGCGAATTATAATTACAACATATAAGATCTTACATGTTGTAAGTATAGCAAAACTATGGTATCAAAGGCTTTAATCTATGTATTTCCAGGGGTTGTATTCGTTTCTTCTGTTCCTTCCTTAACTCTTTTGTTGCTTTTACTTTGTCTCTGCATTCCTTACATGTTTTGTAAAATATCTCTTCCATTTTAATTCTGTCATACATTTTGTGAAAGTCCTTTCTTGGCTTTGCTTCGTCGCATTTACTGCAAGGATAAACCATTGTGTATCCTGTTTCTTCTTCGTCATCTGTAGAACTCATAATCTTAGTTATGCCAATATGTCTTTAAACGGATTTTCAGAGAAAACTGTTTTCAATCAAGAATAAACCCCTGTATCTTCATCATAGTCAATTTGATAAAATGTCATAGTTGAAGCCTTCGGTTCTTTAATTTCTTTGTTATTAAGTTTGTTTAAATAAATATTTCTTTTATTTTTATATTCACCATTGGTTCGATCTACTTCTTTACTTTGATAACTGTTTGTTAGCGGTTTCTTCTTTTCCATTTCTTGCAAGATTTCTAAAATATTCTTATTCTGTTCTAAAACCTTGTTCAGTTTTTTAACCATCTTTTCTAATCCTTCATCCATGTAAATATATATATATTATATTATAAAATAAAACTTTTAAAACTAAATGTTTAAATTGTGTTAAATCTACTTTTTAATTACTAATTTTTCATCATTTGTTTAATAGTTTCCTGAGTTTCCTTATCACCATTATCGGATGGAGTAACTCCCCTCCCAAAGCGTATAGCAATATTATGAACATCTGTTTCTAAGTTGATACTGTCTTTAGTTTTATCAATATTCATTTTTTTATCATTCTTACTTAGTTTGAAACTTGTCGGAATACACGAACATTTACAGTTTCCTTTCTTTTGAATTTCTAATTCATTTTTCATTTCTAATATTCTTTTACACATTGGACAAGCAAACTCAATAACTGATGTTTCTTTAACAATTTCTTCTTTTTCTTCATCAGTTGAAGAAACAACTGGTTCAGTCTTATTCTTTTTCTTTCTTCCCATTTATATTAAGATTTACATTTTTATTTTTGATATATTGTATCACAAACTTAATTAATTCTAAAATAAAATAACATATTTTTTTACATCTATTATCAGTTATAACAACTTGTTCTATAGTCTCTACTTCATCTATTATATTGATATAATCTGAATAGCTTCTATTCATATAAAATAATCAATATAAAATATTTTCTAAATAACTTTAATATTATTTTATTATGTCAGATGTTCCAATAATAAAGCCAATAAACATAACTGAATATGAATTCAAACAATCTAAATATGAGCACGTGCCAAAATTACCATTTAGAAGTATTATAGTTGCGAGTTCGACGGGAGGCAAAACAGTCTTAGTTCAGAACCTTATCTTAAATGTTTATAGACATTCATTTGCAAGAATATTTATATTTTCCCCCAGCGTTCATAATGACCCAACCTTTACAGAAGTTAAAAAAATATATCAGGGATGAATTGCACGTGGATGATGAAAAAGAACAAATGTATTTTGACAATTGCAATCCAGCAGATTTAGACAATGTAATTGAAAGACAGAAGAAACTAATTAATTTGATGAAATCTAAACAGATAAAGAAACTGCATTCAATATTCATCGTTATAGACGATCATGCCGATGATCCTAAATTTGTTAGATATAGTAAATTATTACACGGGCTTTTTACAAGAGGCAGGCACGACGCAGTAAGTGTAATTTGTTCAGCACAAAAATATAATGTTTTGGCGCCTATCATTCGTTTAAATGCCAGTGAATTAATGAGTGCTATTGAAGAAAATAGTGCCATTGTTGATATACAGCAATTATTAGATATGTATCGTCAAGCAGTGAATTTTGCTCCATATTCTTTTTTCTACGTGAATATGAATTCAAAAGACATTAACAACATGTTTCATATCAATTTTGAACAGACATTTCAAATTGCAAATGATGAATAAATCAAATCCAAATTAAATAATTAGTTATATAAATAAATAAACAAATATATAATTAAATATATTAATATTATATGATATTCTATGATTTACCAATAGACATGAAAAAAGAGTATTATCTTATAATTTAGGTGATGTTAGATTATTAAAAATAAGAAATAACAATATTATTAAAAATTATGTTAATAAATTTAAACCAGTGTATAAGTCTTACATATTAAATGATATGCATTACTTTGAAATTGATAATATCAATATTAAAAATGGAATACCATATATTTTTAATTTAAGTGAGTTAGACAAATTACATCAAAAACATAAACCATTAAAATTATGAATTGATTATGTTATGTTTATTAATACTAGTTCAAATAAAAGTTTGTGTCCTGTTGACAATTGTATTTTAACATCAAATAATTTATTTGATATTTATTATTTTATGAATAAAACTATTGATAATAATACACTTTCATTTATAGACAATGTTGATGTTTTTATTTCATTACGATTGAAAACAAACTATTAAAATAATCAATAATGATAAACAAAGTTTTATTAGATTTTTTTTTCATATTTTTTGATTAATAATGTTAATAAATTTTAATATTATTGATTCAGAATAATGAATAATTACATAATTGAACAGGAAACCTATATAATAATTGTGTTTGTTTTTCTTCTTCTAATTTATTAATATTTCATTTAGTGGTTTTACACTTTTAATCAAGAGACGCTCACGCGTATCTTCATCATCAATTTCATTTAATTTATCAAGAGGTGTATTATCAATATCAGTTTTCTTTTGGAAAAACCACATTATATATAATATTATTTAGATTTTAATTTTTCAAAATTATCTTTTTGTGCTTCTTCTTCTTCGTTTTCAGTTGGTGCTGGTATTTCTGTTGGACTTTCAGATGAAGAACTATGAACAGTAATAGGTGGAGAACTATGAACACTAATAGCTTCATTTGATGAATTGCTACTGCTACTTTGTGCATTTCCTGCTGTTATTTGATTAACTAAATCTGCGATATTTATTGTTGTTGCAATTGCGCTATGTGATAAGTTTAATATTATATTTGCTACTGTAGCGCCGTTGTGTAGCATTATTTCTATCATTTTTGTCAGTTTGAACTTCTTTTCTTCTTCATCGCTGTCCTCCTCGTCTGGTGGTTTCTTTGGCGGTGGTTCTGGCGGTTTGTTGTTGTCAAGCATTGTAGTAAAGGCTGACACCATTGCGTCGCGTTGGTTTTTCAGGGTTTGTGTTGCTTGCGTTCTTGTTGGTTCATGTCTTTTGTATGCGTTGTGCCAAACGTTTTTAAGCATTATTTTAAACATATTGTCTTGGTTTTCCTTTACCTTAAACGCTTCAAATGTCATATTTAATTGCTGATTTGCATCATTGTATAACTTTTCGTCAGTCTCTCTGGTTTCTGTTGCAATTGTATCTGTATTGGTTGCAATGTCAATAAATTCTCTCGGTGTGCCTTTTTTCATCATTTTCGGTGGTTGTATTGTTGTTGGTGTGTTTGGTTTTGTTAGGTTATGTATTGAAAAACTGTCGTCGTGATCATAATTATCATTGAACTTCTGCTTTCTTTTCAGTATATTTTTAGTTAATATTATCATTATTATTATTATTATTTATATTTTTATTTCTTACCTTTACCCTTAAAACTTGCCTTGAGTTCTTCTATTCTACCTTTGCTCAAATTTGCTATCCAACCGCCGTTATCAATAGTGTCTAAAATCACTAAATATTTTTGTATGTTCTCGCCTTGCCTCTTCCTTTTTGTTTCAATTCTTCTTGTATTTCGCTTTCTTCTGGCACTTGAATTCCTCTTAAATAAAACTGAAATTTAATATCATTTACTGTTAAATTAGGGTTGTCTTTCCAGTAAGCGGGACTAATAGTATTATCTATTGTTGTTTTAAATACTGGCGTCATTGGCAATGGTGGTGGTTGTTGGGCTGTTGAACTTGATGCTCCTGTTGCTTGTTGAACTGATGTCGCGTGCAAATTGTCATCTACTGCTCGAGGTGATAGTTCAACATCTTCTACGCGCATCGTTTGCTGGTCGTCTGCTACTGCTCCACCTGCTGGCGCTTGTCGTGGTTCTGTTGGTGCTGATTGTCTGTTTGCCACCATTTTATGAAATAATGTCCCGCCCATCTCTCTTAATTTTGATGCCATCGCTCTGCCTACTTCTTCCGCTTTCCGCTTTGTTGCAGTTGCTATATCTTGTAATTGTGTATCTACCATTGCCTCGTGTTGTCTTGTCGTTTGTTGTGGTGTGGAAAAGTCATATTCGTCATTTACTGCATCGGCGTTTGCTTGGACTGGTGTTTCTGCATTCATTTTGTGAACTGCATAAGTATGCCCGTTTCTGCGTGCTTCTTGTTTCATCATTGCCTCTCTCATTTGTCTGTCTAATATTCTCATCTCTTGGTCTTTCAATAATTCAAAATGGTCGCTTCCATCAAAAAAACTACCCTGAGGACTTGCTTTAAAAAAGGTAGCATCTCGGTTAGGTAGTTTTCCCGTTATTAAATCATTTTCGCCTATTAAATTAGCGATTTCTTCATAGGTAGGTCGTCGTTTCAATCCAAATTTTGCATATGGATTTATTAATTCTAAACTTGCTGTAGTTGCCATATTGATATAATATTAAGTAGAAAATATTGTTAATAATATTTTTGTGAAACATATTATTAATAATAAGATGTTATTGTTAATAATATTTTGTGAAAAATATTATTAATCTATATCAATATATTTTAAGTAAATATTAACTTTTTTGTATCTTCATACCATTTATTTAAATTTTCTTTTGTTGCGTGTGGTAAGTTAGGACGATATAATTCGCCCATCATTCTATCCAGCTCATTTACATAGTTTGCTCTCTTGTTTCCTTCGTCAATCTTTTTCCTTAAGGCTACTGATGCTTCTTGTGAATTTCTTAATTTCATTTGTTCATGTAGGTGCTCTAAATATTTTGTATCTTTTAGATCAAACGGACTATATTTAATTTGTGAGGATTGTAAAAATACTTTACCTTTATTTTTCTTATTATTTCTTTTGTGGAATTTATACATTATATATTTATCATAGATTTTAATTTTAATCGTAAAGAATGCTACCCGACTCTCTTAATTCCAGAACAGACTCCGAGATCATATGCACAAACACCTCGCGGACATCTTCATCAGTTGTTAGTGCTCTATTACTTCCTTTCAGTTTGAATACTAACAGACCTCCCATTTTAGTATTCTGTCCAGTAAAATTAGTGTCTGCAATTTTCTCAAATGAAATCCCAATAACGAACTTGTCTTCTCTGTAGCGTTTATATGAAATGCTAAAGGCGTCTTGGTCAGGGTTCAAATAGTGTAATGTTCTTCGGAGGTAGTAGGCACTCTCGGCGAGGCTCTGGCATTCAAATTCTGGATATTTCTTGTTGTTGATTTGTAATTGCCACGTTAAGTTTAAATCTGAATTTTGAAAGCCCTTTCCTTGGTATGTCGCGCGATCAGCTCCATCTGGATCAGGACCATCAAAAATACGAGAATTAATCATAGGATTGTAAAAATAATTCCATCGCTTGTAAATGTAGTTGTCTTGTCTGTAATAATCAGTATTTTGTGGATCAGTTCCTGCTCTTGGTGAGCGATATAGTGTAATGAAACAACCATTCAATTTAGAAGCAAATTTAACAATATTCATATTAATTTCATTTCCTCCCGCGTTGAATGATTGTGTCATAGTGTGATACATAGGAAATACTAATTTCAAACTTTGACCCTCTAATAAATGTTTCACTATATTATTGTTGACCGTATTGTCCAATTGAATTACCTCGGCTCTAATGATTACGTTATTTAATTCCCACTGTGTTGAAGTATCGCCGGTTGTGAAATAGTAGCCGTATTTGTCAGTATATTTGTTGTTGATTAAATTTCCATCTGCGCCACGGGTAGCAAATGGTGTAATTACTGGTACGTGCTCATCCGATACAACTGTAAATTCTAATTCAAGTGGCGCATAACGAAGCGGTAAATAATAATTGCTTTCTAACAGTCCACATACCGGTTTATGTCCTAATCTCATATAACCATTTACACCTCCGGGAATACCTGCTACTGAATGGCGAGTGTATCTTGAAGTTAAATCACCCCAATTATTATGGTCTCCTGATTTAAATGTTGCCTGGGTTGGTGCCGTTCCGGTAGTTCCTCGTTCATTATTAACATCAATGAATTCTGCTAACCCAGTAGCATAAGTATGTCGCCAGTCATCGTCCCAACGAGGATTAGCCCCACCTTCTAAATCGTCCATATCTCTGGCATCTTGACTTTTAAAGGAATTATACAATTCACAGTGCCTATTGTATTCAATAATATCCTGAACTTGTTGTCCGCCTACAGTGCATCTATAACGACTGAAGAAGGATGATAAATTACCTAACGGGCGTAAAAAATGACTTCGTGTTCCGTCTGTGTTTTGAAGATTGGCAAATAAACGAATAGAAGATAAATCAATATATGTGTTGTCTTCACCTGTTATATGAAATCTAATATTTTTGTTTCCTGAATTTGGATTATAAACATTACTACCCGATGGAAAATAATTAACGTGTCGTCGGTCTGTGATATATTGTGCTGTTTCTGGAAGTCCAAAATTTAGCGAGTTAATCATTGTAGTTTCTGATTCGGCGATTATATTATCCATTACTTATATATGATAAACTTAGATTTTATTTTTTTATTTTTATATTTTTTTTATGTGAAAGCATTGTAGTAGAATTATTTGAAGTTGTATTTTTTATAGCATTTATTAAATAATTGTTTTTTGTATCAACTATATCTTTTATAGTATCATAATCTAAATTCTTATATTGTTTATCGTATTTTGACGGTTCTTTTGTCAGTTTCTTCTCTAATGGAATTTTGTTTTGCTTGTCTTTATTTCTAAACATTATTAATATTATGTAGAAATAATATTAAGAATGCTTAAAGTTGTTCCATCGCTTGTTGGTGTTTTAATGACTTCTTGTGTTTTGGCATAGCATACTTGGTACATACCGCTCCACATTCACACTCAACTTTCTGCTTTAGTTCTTCGCGCTTGTTTTGGTAGTATTCTTTATTTTGTTGTATCATTACTTCTTTATTGTCTTGCCTGTATCGTTTGCTCCTTTCCTTGATACTTTCCTGATGTTCTTGGTAATATTCTTTGTCTTTCTCTTTTTTATATTCAGTGTTGTCTTCTCGCCATTCTTTATTTGTCCTTCCTGCTATCGCAAAATTTAATGATGGTTTCAATTCTCTTATTATTTCGCCTTCGTGTCTTCTTAATTGTTCAACATTTTCACACGGGTATTCTTCAATGAGTTCTATATAAAACTTATCAATTCCTATATCATTCATTTTCATATATAATCTATGGCAATTGCGTCTTTCTTCCTTTGCTGTGAAGCGATGCTTTGCCATTCTTTTGGCGAGACTTATGCGTGTTGAGCCTATGTAGATGTCATTGTCTACTATGTTATGTATCTTGTATATTTTGGCCTTGTTGTACGCCATATATACTAATATATTCTTTTCTATTCTTTAAGTCCATTTGGGTCAAATCCGTTTGCTATTGTCGTGGTAGGATTTATACTTGTGAGTCCGTTTCCTTTCCAATTGTGATAGCCGTGGTTTTCTAACACATTTACTGAACCAATATCAGCAGTAATCGCGGCATCATCTAATATTGCTATAGGGTCATTTTTGTTCTTGAATCGTAGGTGTCGCGGGTTTTTCTGCTGGTTAGTTCCTGATACAAAAGGTGATGAATAAACAGTAGTAGCATATTTGTTTCCGTGTCTATTGTTAATTTCTTGAACAACGGATGAGCCGAGGGAATGTCCAACGAGTCTATCGACATCTGGATTTTTCCTTAATTCTTCCATTGCGTCTTTATATCTTTCGCTTAATTGAACATTATGAGTAGGAATAAAAAACAAATCTGCAATTACATCATTGACTTTGTGATTTAGTCCCGTTTTAGCACCAGTACCACCAATATATAAAGTGTTGCCTATTCTTGTTATTCCATTTATATTTGAATACGCGGCGTCTAACCCTTTAACATCATCAATTTTATTTTTATTTTGAACATTAATTTCTTCAGCATATCGTGTTTTATGTTTCATTATCTGCTTATCAAAATGTTTATTGAAACCTCCTACTTTGTCTTCCAATTTCTTTTTATGGTTAAAAAATACATCTTCTATTAAATCCTTACCTGTAGTATATGCTTTATCACTTGCTACACCTGCCATCATTTGTGTAGGTGATCTGCCTTCAATAGCACCTAATAATAGTTGTCTTCCTATCATATATTATTCATAGATATTTTATTAAAATATCTATTAATAATAATAATTACAAAGTAATTATCAATAATAATTATATTATAATTTCTATTGTATATTATATTTATGAGTGACAGATTAACATATAAAAAAATCTATGTTGATAGTGCCTACAGATTACAAGAAAGTAATTCTACCAGCGATTTTATTATAGAACTTGACCAAAACTTTGAAATTCCACCAAGAACAAAAATGTTCGTGACGAGTGTTCATTCAGCACTCCGTTTTATACAACAGAGAAAGGGTTTTACGAACGCTTCTATATTATGTTGTATAATAGTTCCAATGTCTTATTGAGAAGCACTGCCGTTGATGTATCCGGCGAAATTTATTATGCTAATCAATTATCGTACAAAATACAAACGGAATTAAACACGGCATTTAATGATATTGTGCCTGACTTATTCTTAACAGTATATGGACAAAGCGAACGCAAAATGGAACTTAAATTAAATGACCCCCTAACTTACAAAATCAAAATACCTACAGATGAAGAATTAGAAACTTATGTAAATGGCGAATGGAACAGAGGACAGTTTGAATATGACAATTTAAGACCAAAATCTACTAATTATTTATTAAGTAATTATATTGCCTATGATCCTGCGTCATCTTGGTTAAGTGGATACTTTAATTTAGTTCCTTTTCAGAATGTATATATTAACTCACCTCAACTAAGCGACTACAAATATTCAGCACCTAATAATTTTAGTAGTTCGGTAATTAAAAAAGTTCAAATTAATCAACAACTTGGTGGTGTTATTAGCGACTACACCTCACCTATATATGCAGATTTTATTGATGTAGGTGGTAAAAATATTAAGCGACTACACTTTAAAATTACAACTTCAAGAAACGAAGTTATTGATTTTCACGGCGTACCCATACAGTTTAGTCTTTTATTTCAATTAGATAACTAAATAAACCCCTAAAAATTAATATTGATAATATTAAAAATATCAAATTAATAATATTAAACATATCAAATTAATAATATTAAATTATTAATATTTCTCATTTTGTCCATATAGACAAAATATATAAAACATATAGACAAAATATATAATATATTATATATGTCAGAAGTCGAACCTGAAATTACTAATACAATTGAAGCAGACGCACCAGTAAATGAATTACCACCAATTGAAGAAGAAGAAGCACCAAAGGCAGAACCAACAATAGAACCAACACAAGAAATAAAACCTGTAGAACCTCTTAAAAACAACTCAAAAACTCAAGCGCGTAATGAAAAGAAAATAACCTGTCCAAAATGTGCCAAAACTTTAACATTAAAATCTTACAGATACAGTCATGAACGCAATTGCCAAGGACCATTAGAAACTAAGCCTATAAAACCTAAACCAAAAGCAGTTCCAATAGCAAAACCCCAAAAGGTAGAATACAACGAAGTGGCGCGTCACGAAGTAGCGCACCACGAAGAAAATCAACAACCACGCGAAGAGATGCAACAACCACAACAGCAACAAAATAATATAATAGCGAACACACCACCCCCAAGAAGAATGCAACCACAACCGCCTCCAAACCCGCTACAAAATATAGCGCAACATTACCAATTATTGCAAAATGAATATTTAAGACAGAAGCAAGAGAAATATAATGCATTAAATAAGAATATATTTGGTTCAAGAGGAAAGAAAAGATAAAATATAATTATTATATAACCTACTATATAATAATTATGTTTTCAACATTATCATTGGACGGCTCAAGTAGAATTGTAGCAAGTGAATTAGTATTAATAAATTCAACAGAACCATCAACATTAAGCAGTGTTTATGCTACAAAACAAGAATTAGCAGACACAGCAGGATCATTAGGTGGAGGTTATACAATTGAAGAAGTAGATGCTCTTATTTTAGCACAGAAAAATAAGATAGATGCCAATATTTTAGATATTACTGAATTAAACGCAACATCAACAACAATGTTTAACGAACAAGTAAATCAAAACGCAACAATTACAAGCAACTTTAATAATATAACAGCACACGGATTAACCATAACTTCAATACTACCGACTATATCAGCAAATACAATTAAACTTGATTCTAATTTTAATAACATTAGTTCGAATACACATTTAATCAGTAATTTAAATTCTACAATAACATCGCATATATCATTAATTGACACAAACATTAATAACATAACAGGACACGGAAACACAATAACAACCATTCTTACAGATATAGCAGATTTACAATCAGGAGCGGGCGCTTCTTGGACTACAGCTGAAAAAACAACTATTCAAGCGGATGTATCAACATTATATACAAACGATACTAATTTATTCAATACTAACACTGCTTACAGTAATACATTTGCTTCAATTATATCAGATAATAATATACAAGATGCATTAATAACTCAAAATTCAAACACAATAAATAGTTTAATATCAGCAGATTTACAAAAGCTAGATAAAATAGATACTAACGCTCAATCAGTAGCAGGTGCTATTAATTTTAGAGATAATGCAACTTTACACAGTGATTTAAACATGCTTACTACTGGTTCTATAATATGTAATAAGTTTAGCTGTACCCCTTCACAAAATTTAGGACTACAAATGACTTTTCAATTTTTAATCGTGAATTTAATATTAATAGAGATGGTAGAATGTGGATGTCAAGCTCAGGAGGCGTTTGGGAAACGCAAATCGGAGATGCTAATGTTGGTCGTGTATGGATAAAAGATCGATTCGGTTTAGGGGCAGTTGGTGTTGTTAATTATGTTTTAAATTGTGCTGGGCAAGCTCGATTTACAAGCGCTGTCCAGTTTATAGGAACAGACAGTGCAATAAGTCTTAACAATGGTTCATATTTAAATTTTAATAATAATGGTTCAATACGAAGATATACACCAGATGCTACAGAAGGTTTATATATGGCGCATAGTAATTTTGTTGCTGTTAGTGTTGGCGATATTACTAATTCTTCTAATCAATATTTTATGTGTGATGGTGCTGTATCAAAAACCATATTCAATAAACCAGTTGATGTATTAGGTGATGTATATACAAATGGCGATTTAACAATGGTTTCTGGTAAAAAGATTGAAGTCAATTAAGTTCAGTCTGTATCAGGAAATACTTTATTATTGCAAAATTCACCGAGTGGCAATGTTCAATTTGGCAACACATCAAAACTAATAATTGATAATGCTGAAATGTATGTCGATACAAATGATTTAATAATTAGGAATAGCAACACTTCAAACTCTATTAATTTGGTTGTTGGATTATCTGCAACATATGCTGATAATAAAATTATTTTGAATAGTGGAAGTAATAGCGAATTACGAGGCGACTGGACTATTGACGGTGATATGTCTTTTGGAATT
>CAUJNA010000400.1:35000-38995 GCA_963377175.1 Effrenium voratum | reverse complement strand
TCGTCTCCGACAACAGCATTGCACTATACCCCGCGGCGGCGTGTACGCGGACATAGCAGCCTCCCACTACTATGACTGTATTCATGCCAAGGATGGCAGGTGGAAACTAAGATCTTCGATCGCCGTGCCCAGCTACATGGGCATCTTCTGGTGAACCATGGTGGCATGCCAGTACAATAGCGTTGCTACTGACCCGACGTGGTGTGCGCTTTGTTTTTCATGATGTACATCATGACGCTCCTCTTCCGGAAAAACGCATTGAGTTGTCCGCGGCTCATGGTTGACTTTGATGTTTCCTTTACTGGAGGTGCGGTGTTGCTTGCATGATTGGTTGTTTGCCTTCTGTTGCTTGCCGTCGCCGCTTTTAGTCATCACTGGTTGATTTGGCCCTGGTTGTCTCATCTTTCCGGGATTGTGATGGATCATGGGGATCTGCTACGCGATTGTCGGCACATGCTACTCGCTATGTCATCGCAGATCAGGTTACTTCTGGCTGGACTGCAGCGTCTTGAAGGCCAGCAGCGACATCCACAGCCGCCCCCACCGCCACCGATTCCGGAAGTTCATCCCCCGCCGCTGCCTCCGCCGTCCACGGCGCCGCCGTACTTGCCAGCAACTTCGGTCAGACCTGACCACATGGCAACGCCGGTCACTCTCGTGGCCACCACGGATAGCCGTGCGGAGCACCCTGCTCACGTACGCACGGCGAGTGTCAGCACCTCCTGGGAACACAGACGAAGGCGAAGATCTAGGCATCGAGAGCCGCACCGGAGACGATCCCGCAGCCATCATCGACGGCTCCCAGACCGTCCTGTTGATGCGGTTCCCGTGGTCCGCCGTCATGCTCACACTCCTAAGTATCCACCGGCGGTCAAAGCCATGCCAGCTTGCAGACCATCAGGTCTGTCTTATGAACGGTGACGGAGCAACAGCGACAAAAGTACCTCAGCGTTTGCTACGTTCATGCTTGCATGCACCGTATCTCTGTCATGCCGCAGCATTATCGCTTTGCAGCTTTGCTTGAGTTGACCTTGTGGTTTGATCGGTTGCCATGCAGTTGTCAGCTGAGTTTGTGAACAACCTGGTGGCTGTGCTCAATGTCCTTGCATCCCAAGTTGCGACGCTCTGGACACCCTGAACTTTGCCTTGATGACGGAGCGTGGTCGTCCGACAGACACGGTGGTGACCCCGAGAGCACCAAGAAACTCTAGACATGGGTTGCGGCCCCGCATCATCACGGAGCACGCCTCATCTGACCGATCTCGATCCCCCACACGCATTCGGGCTCGACCGGTGGACGCGTCATCTACCTGGTACATACCGGCTTTGTCCCCGCCTCGAGCGGCACATCGTGATGCTAGTGACCACAATCCTGGTACTCGGCCCGAATCTATGTTGGATCGACTGCCACCGCCTCGTCCCCTTGCTCCTTTCGCGGCACACGGTGGACGAGAGCCAGGACAGACGACGCCTACGACACCTGATTCGGATTCTGATGGTTCGGTACGTCCGCATCCAGGTGCCTCGTCGTTTCGGCCGTCGCCGACGGTGGTTCATGGTCCTCGGGAACTTCTACAAGAATTTACCATTGCACTTCGCAATGCATACCGTGAACCTTTCACGGCATGGACACAGGGCGAGCTGGATGAAATGGTGAGACGGAAGAAAGATAAGGATTCCAGGCCCACCTATAAGACCATAGCGCGGTTTCTTCAGAAGCCGTTTGAGGAAGTCAAGCAGGCATGGAAGGTCTATCAACAACTTGAGGCTCGCGGCTAGGAACATGCCCGTCAAATGCAGCAGCGACCGTTGATGGACCAAATGATAAGCGGCGGCGGTGTGTCCGGTTCGAGTTGTTGATCACATGATATTTGCTTGCTTGCACGTGACTCAATCTTGCTTGTCGTGTTGTGAGATGTCGTTGACATGCAGTGCTGTCTTGCCTGAGTTGCTCAAATCATGTCAGAACAAGTTGTACAGACGTACATTACCTGGACCCATGGAGCGCAGCCGACGTGGTTACAATTTCATGGACCCGGGGCTCTACTCGACAGACCCATTCGGCTGACTACGTCGCCTCCGCCCCCGCCAAGTCTGCCATTGCTTCTTCCACCTCCTCCTCCACCACCACCACCACCACCACCACCGGTGATTCTACACCCACAGTTTATGCCCTCGGTACGCAGCCCCTCGATCTCAGCCCCTCGCGGACAATCCTGCCCTACCTCTTCGAAATCGCAGCGCACACGCCGCTCGATCTACAGCACTGACCCTTCCCGTGATGAAGTACCACGCAGTCCAGGGCGCTCGTCCAAACGATCTCGGACAGCATCAGCTTCAGCGCCGCGGCGATCTCGACGGCCCTTTACAGTGTTTTATTCCAAACGTGCTGGCCGTCTATCGCAATCCCCATCGGCAACATGCAAGCATTACTGTCACGCCATCCTGCGCCATGGACGGAAATGTCTTTTCCCTTGTGCTCGTAGACGACCAGGTCACTATCATTGCAGGTGTGCGCGACATCAACGACAGTGAAAGCTAGGAGTCAGACATTTCCGACCTCGTTGCTACGTTTCACCTTGTGTTTGAAAAGTTGCCTCGCTCTTCAGCGGATATGTGCGGTTGCCAATGCATGTGTGTCCTTGCCGCAGACTTTCGACTGGTTTAGCAGTCGTGCAAGCCCGTATTGCTGCTATGAACCCCCAGTATTTCGAGTACCAGATCGATAGAGGAGTGGAATGGATTCGAATTTACTCTCCGGGCATTTGAGAAAGCGCCAGTTCCGGACCCACTTTACGCTTCCACGTATCGGGAGTGGCGCAGATCATATCACTTCCAAGTGTACTGGTCTGAAGACAGCACCGGAGGCACCACAATGGATCCTATAGCCACGCCCAGTTCCTATGTGTCCTATCACGTGTGGGAGTACCGAGACTGGCAAACGCGAGGGTACCAACGACTTGGACCTCCTGTCCAATCCATCGGATTCGCGATGCTCGTCAATGCAGACATCGAGTCCTCGGTGGGCTCGTCGGTACCGGATGGGGCGTGGCGGGAACCGTCACCGCCGCCATTCCATGATCCTTGGAATGATTCGGTTGGATAAAGATGCGGTTGTGCTTGCTTTGTATGTGAGTTCTCATTGGGTTGTCTTGCTTGGTGCTGTGCATGTCGTCTCTATATGTCCGCCGCTTTCCGTGATAACTTTGAGCAGCTTGTCGGGTTGAAATGTTCAATAGTACGGTGCAGGGTGCAGCACGATGGGTCCTACCTCGCTATTTTGACTATGACATCGTCAATGGGCCGGCAGGAACGAGTGTGGAATGGATTCGAATCTATGTACCGGGTCAGTGGCATCCAGTAGCCCCTGACACCCTGGGACCGGCCCCGGATGACCCGTCCACCTATCGGGAATGGCGCAAGGTCCACCACTTCGAAGTGTACTGGCCCAGGGAAAGCACGGGCGGCACAACTATAGGCACGGTTCTGCAACCGGTATCCTACGCCACCTTCTACACTTGGTATTACAGGGACTGGGTCACCAAGGGGTACCAACGCCTGGGTCGTCCACATCCCAGCATAGCGAGGCCAGTTTTCGCTTCGGGTGCACCGGACCTCATGTATGCTGGATTGACCTCCTCCTCGGCATCATCTAATTCACATGATAGCTGATGCCCGTCCTCGCCTTCCTGGAGAGTCTGACTTTGATGTTGGCGCCGCACAGTGCTACAAAAGTGGTCTTTTGCATTATGATAGTTGATTTGCTTTCACTCGTTGTTGTCTGCAGCCGTACACCTATCAACTTGTCTTTCCGTGGTTGCGTTGTCATGGCGTGGCTGGAATGGTGCCCGGACCCTCAACAACCAGATGCCCAGTGGGTCAAGATCTTTCATCCAGGACCATGGACGCCACAAGAAGAACATGATGCTCCACCTCCTCCGCATACTTTTAGAGAATGGAGGGAGTTCTATGCTCCCAACCAGGACTCAGTCGAA
>CAUJNA010000400.1:0-30000 GCA_963377175.1 Effrenium voratum | reverse complement strand
GAATCAGCAGACAATGTGTCATAGCATAGCACGATGTCAGAGGGGTCCGTGTCAAAACAACTGACGCGCACATGCAACAACTGATTGGAGGGCTCCAATCTTTGACACCTTCTGTCAGCTGTTCGCTTCGCTGGGAGCTTGCTCTCGCCTTGGGCCATCAGGATAGAGAGGCTCACGGGCAAGGAACTCCCGCGCAACTTCGAGGAGGAGTCGGCTCGGCAGGCGCGTTCGCGGCGCTTCGCTCCGGGTTCCAGGGTTCCAGCGCCTGTGTGGGCAGGGGGAAACCCCGGAGAAGGGGTGCTCGGAATGTGAGCGCATCCGGTCTTTGCCGGTTTGCCTTTGGGACAGATGAACGGAGGTCCCTGCGCCAAGCTTGGAAGTAGCGGCCAAGGGGTGGTTTGACGTATAGCCGTGACGTACCCTCCCTTCTTCCAGGTGGCCGGTGAAGTGCGTGAACATGGTGTGTGTTTGATCTCAGGGACACACTGCCGTGTTTCATCAAGGTAGGATGTGCTCACGTCGTTTGATGTTGGCTTAGATCTGTTAGAGGTTCGCCCCATAGGGGTTTCGACATCCAAAGATCAACAGCGTTGACCCAGTTCTCGGCGTCGCCTGGCCATTCCCAACCGATCAAGTCTGGGCCAAACCGCCCTGTCAAGCTCTAGCCCTCCCAATGGCGAAACAGGCCCCTTTGCTGTGCCATTTGACGCCAGAGTCAAGCTGGGGTAGCTTGAGCCTTGCCCCTCAGAAGCCCCAATAACCAAAGAATTGTTGACGCATCGTTCTGTTTCTCCCTTCTTTGCGAAACCACTCGCATTTTTGCGGGTGTCCATGTTCAGAAAAATCAGAAATCCCTCAAAAATCAGGCGCTCGACAACCTGCTCGAATCCTTGGGCCTTGACTGCCCCCCTCCCCGCACAGCGCCGCGGTTGCTGGATAAGCCGCTGGGCGTGACGGGTATTTGGATGCTAAATAGCACATGACTCGTGTCCTCGAAATGAAACCAAAGAGGGATGGGTAATTTCTAGCACCCAGCGATGCGGAAGGCGCCCCTCGTTGTGGGCAAGCGGCAAGCGGAGTGGGTCCTCGCAAATAGAGGCAAAACGCGAGCTGAGGCAAGATGTGTGAGGGCAAGCGAGTGATCTTTATGGCTTAGCCTTCATCTCGAAAGGCATTTGAGTTTGGATGTGACCCCCTCAGACAATGTTCATGGACGAGCGGCCACTTGGGGAAAGTGATTTCCCTCTTTTTGGAAGGGGTGAGGGCACGAAGTAAAAAGGAAGTTCTGCAAATATCAGACAATATGATGTTGAGGAGCTAAATGAATTGGAATCATACCCTAGCTGCACATACATTGGGTAGATTCTCAAGACAGATTTGATGGTAGAGATCGAGCGGCATATGTGTGTAGACCAGAGTGCTTGTCAATGCATCAACAATTCACACTACATATTGAAGACGGATGAACGTTTAGTTACAAGTTGTTTGTTCCAAACGGCCATTAGATGATGATGAGTGGCCTTTTCTGGAAGCAACAGAGAGCAAGAAACATTCCTCATTGCACGGAGGAGCCTAGGCCTTAGGACAGGGAGGCTGTATGGGAATCAAGTGGCTGCCCACTCAATCGGTGTGCTGTCTTGGGGGGCAACCGGTTGCCCTTTTGTTTGGTTTTAAAGGGAGACTAAGAAGCCGGCTATTCTGGACGTTCCCAATGCTGAGACAATCCCAAATATTTCCTTGGCATGTTTGTCCGCTGCCCTTTTTTCCTTTTGCGCAGCTTGCCCCACCGCACGCATGGAAGCTATTGGGTCCCTTTTGGCAGGCTGCTTTCCTAGCATGGCACGCTTTTGCAGTTGAGTCCGGTCTGTTTCTGGTTTCCACTGAAGTGACAGTAAGAAGGATGGCATCCTGAGTGCAACGCAGATCTCAGTTCACGCTCCACATGCCGACTTCCCTCCAGGCTGTGTGGGCATTTCATCGAGGATCGCATCGTGAACCCTGCCTTTGTCACTAATCATCCGCAGGCCGCGACATTGCCAGCTTCGCACTTTGGAGCTACAAAAGAGCAACGTTATTTTTGTGTCGCTCTTGTCACTCTTACTTGCATATAGTTGTGTAGCTGTTCATTACAGTGCTTGCAGCAACCTGACTGCTAGAGCGGGATTTGTTTCTTCCCAAATTACCCCGGCACGAGATCCCAAACAGTGATAGGCGGCGGTCACACGCTGCAGAGTATTGTGCGGGCAGCGCCGCAAAACGGCGGTTGTTGTCAGGAAGCTGCAACATAATTTTGCGGTATTTGCGCGCACATTCACAAAGACAAGGACACGGCCTGGAACAGACACGCGCAAGAGAATGCAGCAGACACGTGTCGAAGCCAGCGCCATGGTCGTGTGTGCGTGTGTTTGCGCGTGTGTGTGTGTGTTCCAGAAGAGCCTGAAATGAAACCGCCGGCAGCACGGCGAGAAGCTTGTCCTTCACCAGCGCCCAAAGCTCTTCCTGCTGCAAACTTCTCCCACCTTGTTTCCGGCTAATCCCTGCGTTCTTGCACGCCGTCCATAAGCCCTGTCGATCCGAAGATAAACCTTCCAACAAAGCACCCGCCTGCGCAGCCGCAAGGTCTCCCAAGACACATGACCCGAGATGCTCGAATTCCGCGCGCACATCGGCAGGCGCGGCTTGCTGCGCAAGCATCACTACAAAAGGCAAGATCTGTGTGTTTGTTTCACCAGGGTACCTGAGTTAGTGAGTTAGCTAGCTAGGTAGCTTCTTCCTTTGTTCTCGTTGTTTTGTCTCTGTATTTCTTCCTTTCTATGAATGTGGCGCTGTTGCTGTTGCTGTTGCTGTTGCTGTTGCTGTTTTTTTGGTTGTTGTTGTTGTTCAGACCATCGAGACGCCGTCGCAGCACAGAAGCACCATCCAAGCATGCCCAAAGAAAGGGAAACAAGCTCGCGCGGACAGGGCGGGAATCGAGCCCGGGACCTTTTCGCCGGAGACAAAACCCCCGGGTCCCCGGAGGCGCCAAAAAAGCAAAAAAATCGAGTTTGTGCACTTCAACATCAAGCAAAAGCAAGAATCCGCGGTAAATACCACGCGAAACGCTCGCGGACAGAAGTCTGCGCTTCGAAACGCATTTCAACATCAAGCAAAAGCACAAATCTGCGGGAAATACCACGCAAAACTCACTTTGTGCGCGAAACGCACTTCGACATCAAGCAAGAGCACGAATCTGCGGTAAAACGCTCGCGGACAGAGCGGGCACCTCAATCTGGCACCAAGGCCTTTTCTCTTACCGTAAGAACCCCTTAGTGTAGACACACTGTTTGTGGAAAAACGTTGACTACCTGGGATTCTCCCGCATGAACAGAACAAGACCAGGCCAAGCTGTGTTGGCAGTCCGAGCAGGCAAAAAGCGGGTGCATGTTTTGTGTGGTACTTGATGTCCGAAGAAGAGTCGGTGTTGGATCTTTGTGCTCATTGAAGCAGGATTGTTTGAATCTTGAGCTAGACATCAGGACTCCCCGCCCAGAAGGGTGCTCAAAGCACTTCTAAGAAGCCCGTCCAAGATTGTTGTAGTGCCTGTCCTGGTGGAGCCGTGGAGGGTTGTTTCCTCCTAGAGCCGCCATGATTCTGCAGTTGCTCTCTTTATCACGGCAGTACCCACATCACAGTCAGACGGGAACGCGATAACAAAGAACAAGAAGAACAACATGCAAACATAGTAGACAGGATAGAGGAAAATAGAGAGAGCTGAAGAGAGGCAGGGAGCGAGGGAGGGAGAGCGAGAGAGAGAGAGAAGAGGGGAAGATAGGATATACTCATAACAAGCACACTGCGTAAACGCGACAAAAGAGAGGAAGTTGCAGGAGGCAATAGTAGAGATCAATAGGGAAAGCTGTGGGCAAGTTGTGGGTTGGATGTGTGATGGTTAACTCTAGTCGTGGCATTGATTTTCTTACTCCAAGGCTTCTTTGCCAATCCGTTACTTCGGGCTGGTGCACGTCCAAGGTGAATCCCATTCCCGTGGTTCTCGTTTCTGGCTGGCCAGGTGATGAGCCCGTTGGCGAAGTGGCACCGGAGCAAACCTGGCCTCTCCGAACGCTTTGAGCTCTTCGTGATGGGCAAGGCAGGGAAATGGCGCTAGCTGGTTCTTGGGGAAGGTGAACCATCCAACTGGTGGTTTCCTAGGATTTACCTAGGCTCATTCCCGAAGCCCTGGTGAGCGCCAAGTCAAGACGGGTTCGGGAAGCGCGGTCATCTTTTCAAGACGGAACGCCGCCGAGAGAAAACACCGACGATCGCAGCGAACAGCTGAGATTGTCTTGAGCCTGCTTCGTTTATTTGCTGTTTTTTCTCAAATCTTTCAAGAAGCGCGCATGCGCCAAAGAAAGGACCTGAGCCAAGCCTGAGCTCCCTCTGCCCATCGTGACGCATGCCGCACGTGTTCCTTCAGGAGCTGTGCAACGCCTACACGGAGCTCAACGACCCGGTGAGGCAGTTGGAGTGCTTCCAGGCGAGGGCCGCATGGGTCATGACGAGCGCAGCCCCAAGAGAGCTGGTCTTCTTCTTGTGGGTTTTGGGATCCGGGTTTTCTGGGTTTTGCAGGCAACAGCTTGCAAAACGTCATGTTCACGTCAATGTGCAGCCACCTTCCAAAAACAATCAAAGCCGGCCGAGCTGGCGAGCCGGCCAAGCTGGGCGGAAGTTGCCATCAGAGACGAGCTATAGGCTTCTTTTCCCCCTCATCTCTCTCTCTCTCTCTCTCTCTCTCTCTCTCTCTCTCTCTCTCTCTCTTTCTCGCTCTCTCTCTGTCTCTTTGTCTCTCTATCTCTCTCTCTCTCTCTCTTTTTCTTTTATTTTGTTCTTTATTTTCATTTGATCTCTTTCTGAAGCGTTCTCTTTCTTGGTCTTTCTCGTTCTCGGTCTTTCTCCCTCTCTCTCTCTGTTCTGGTCCTCCTCTTCCTCTTTCGGGCTTTGCGCATGACCCTTCAGCACTGAAATTAGTCCGGGGGGGGGGGGGTATGAGGGAAGATTATACCAAATGTGTCACAACGTGTTGCGCGCAGAAATGATGATGAAAATGATGATAAATATGATGGTAAAACGAATATGTTGATGAACATGATGATGATAATTAGCTAAACAATCAGTCATGGTTTCTATTTTTCTAATTAATTAGAAAACTTAGCTGAAATATCAGTCATTGTTGTTTTTCCTATTTTTTCTTCTTGTCCCCTGGTCTCCGGGATGTTGGGACCTATTTTTCTATGTTTTCTATTTTTCTAATTTTTCCAATGTTTCTAATTAGTTAGAAAAATTAGCTGAAAAATCAGTCGTGGTTTTTTCTATTTGTTCTAATTAATTTAAAAAAATAGCTGAACAAAGTCAATGTTTGCTAATTTTTCTAATTTGTCTTCTTGTCCCTTGGTCTCCGGGATGTTGGGACCTATTTTCCTTTTTTTTTCTACTTTTTCTAATTAATTAGAAAAAATAGCTGAAAAATCAGTATTTTTTTATGGTTTTTTCTATTTTTTCTGATTAATTAGAAAAATTAGCTGACACATCAGTCATTTTTCCTATTTTTCCTAATCTTTCTATTTAATTGGAAAAATTAGCCGAACAAACAGTCAATGTTTGCTATTTTTTCTATTTGTTCTTCTTGTCCCCCGGTCTCCGGAATGTCGGGACCTATTTTTTTCTAATGTGTCTATTGTTTCTAAGTTTTCTAATTTTTCTATTTAAATAGAAAAAATAGGAAAATTAGAAAAAAATGATTGATTTTTCAGCTATTTTTTCTAATTAATCAGAAAAATTAGAAAAAATATGTTTAAAAAAAAAGTACTGATTTTTCAGCGATTTTTTCTAATTAATTAGAAAAATTAGAAAACATGGAAAAAAATAGGTCCCAACATCCCGGAGACCGGGGGACAAGAAGACAAATTAGGATAATTAGCAAAAATTGACTGTTTGTTCAGCTATTTTTTCTAATTAATTACAAAAATTGGAAAAATTAGCAAAAAGTGATTGTTTGCTCAGCTAGTTGTTCTACTTAATTAGAAAAATTAGAAAAAATGATTGATTTTTCAGCTAATTGTTCCAATTAAATAGAAAGATTAGGAAAAATAGGAAAAAATGACTGATGTGTCAGCTAATTTTTTTCTAATTAATTAGAAAAAGTAGAAAAACTTAGGTCCCAACATCCCGGAGACCAGGGGACAATTAGAAAAAATAGAAAAAATGTAAAAAATTGACTGATGTTTCAGCTATTTTTTCTAATTAATTAGAAAATTAGAAAACAATGACTGATTGTTCAGCTAATTGTTCTAATTAATTGGAAACATTTGAAAAAATAGAAAAAACAACGGATTTTTCAGTTATTTTTTCTTAGAAAAAATGGAAAAATAGGTTCCAACATTCCGGAGACCGGGGGACAAATAGAAAAAATAGAAACAATGGAAAGCATTGAATGATAGTTCAGCCAATGTTTCTAGTTAATTAGAACAATTAGAAAAAATGAACAAATGAATGATTGTTCTGCTAATTGGTCTAATTAATTGCAAAAAATATGTTCATCATCATCGTCATCATCTTTTTCATCATCATATTCATCATATGTTTCATCGTCATCTTCTCATAATGTTCATCATCATTCATCATCATTGTCATCATCATTCATCATGCTTGTTATCATCATTTTCATCATCATGGCCATTATCGTTTTCATCATCGTGTTCGTCATCATGTTTATCATCATTATTATTTTTTTATCATCATGGTCATCATCATGCTTATCATCATTGTCACTATCATTTCCATCATCGTTCATCGTGCTTAACATCATGTGTATCATCATTCATCATTTTTTATCATCATGTTCATCATCATGTTCATCATCATGTACATCAGCATTTGTTTTTGCTATCATCATGTTCATCATCATGTTTGTCATCATTGTCATCATCAATTTCATCATCATTTTCATCATCCTCTTCATCATCATGTGCATCATCATGTGTATCATCATTTTATCACGATTCATCATTTGTACAATCATGTTATGTTGATCATCATCATGTCCATCGTCATTTTTGTTATCATGTGCATCATTATGTTTATCATCATTTTCATCATCATGTTCGTTATCATTGTCATCATCACTTGTATCATTCTCGTTTATCGTTTGTTCCTCATCATGTTCGTCATGTTCATCACCATTTAAATCATACGTTTAATCATCATTGTCATCATCATGTTCATCATCATTTTCATCAGCATGGACATCATTTTTGTTAAAATCATCATTCGTCATGTTCATCATCATTTAATCCGAATTTTCGTTATTATGTTTATCACCACTGTCATCATAATGTTATTTTCATCATCATGTTTATCATCATTGTCATCATCATATTATTTTCACCATCATGTTCATCATCATTTTTATCGACTGATTTTTCAGCTAACTCTTCTAATAACTGAGCCATACATCTAGCATTTCTGAGCCGGAGGTTTCCCGTAGAATGTACCTGGCAGACCCCCCACCCCCCCCAAGGACCGCGCGGCAATTTGATGACGTTCCACTAAACGTAGTCTTCGAAAAGGGGTTCCAGGCTCGATTCCCTCTGCCGGCTCTTTGCTGCGTTGGGGTTCCTGCCTCTTTTTGCCGAAAATCTGGACGCCCGACTTTCGAAAACGCTGGAAAACCGTGTTTTTTGAGGGAAATATTGGGGAGCAAAGGGGAAATGCAAGGAAGTGCAAGGAAATGAGGGGAGGAAATAGGAAGTCGACATGACAGGAAAGCGGCGGGACATGAAAGGGAAACAAAGGGGAACTGAAAGGGATATGCAAGGGACAGAAATGAAAACAGGGGAGTGTAGGGGGAAGGAAAGGGAAACAACGCACAAGGAAACCAATCGGCACGACGGGAGATGTAGGGAAATGACTCGCGACGAAAGAACGGGACATACATGGAAAATGAAGCGGACATACGGAGAAAATGTCAGGGACATGAAGGGGGGGTTGAACGGCATGGAAGGGACAGGACCAGGACATCATGGGAAACGTGAAAATGACATGAAGGGGAAATCAGGGGAAAGCCAGTAGTGAGATGACAGTTCCGGGTCATGCAGGGGCAGTGCCCGGAACTCAGGGGGGGACGTGACGCTGCAATGCAGAGAGAGAGAGAGAGAGAGAGACACAGGGAGAGAGCGGGAGAGAGCGGGAGAGAGAGAGAGAGAGGGGGAGAGAGAGAGAGAGAGATGTCAAACTACATGCTTCACTTTGCACTCTTGTTGCATGTATGTCCACTACCGCAGGCCTTGAGCTTACTACTCCGCATGAGTCAAAAGGTTGGCAGCTGCAGACTACATCGGTTGACTGTTTGTTTGAACATTACAACACTTGCACTTGTAAGCAAAGTAACAACCGATTTTAACGTGGTAGCGGGGCTGAGATCCTAAACATAGGGGAGCTCCAGTAAGCAGTAAGTACTACAACAACAGAGCAACAGCAGCTACATGCCAAACTACTACGACATGTCAGGAGAAGCAGCATCAGCCTCAGCACAACAAACTACAGGAGCAGAGAACGGGCCAACAGCAGACACAGTAGGAGCCACGACTACGGGAGCAGGAACAGAACAAGACAACGACGTTCAGAGACTACATAGATACAAACTGCCACCACCCTTCTTCACTGGTGACTACTCCCAGTATCCAATGGATGTTGACAACATACGGAGGAAAGGAAGAAGCTACAAAGGCAAAGGAAAAGGAAAAGGCGGCTACAAAGGAAGCAAGAGCAAAGGCAAGTACAGGAGTAAAGGACACTACAAAGGATTCGACAAAGGCAGCAAAGGAAACTACAACAAAGGAGGATACAACAAGAGCAAAGGAAAAGGCTACTCAGGATCCAAAGGATATGGATCAAGCAAAGGCTACAAAGGCCAAGGAAACTACAGCAAATCAAAAGGAAAAGGAAACAACAACTACACAACATGCCATCGATGTGGCAAGCCCGGCCACTGGGCACAAGACTGCAGAGTGCCGGTATGGCACATAGGAGAAGGAGAAGAACTACATCCACTAGAACAAGAACAAGCAGATCACGACAACAATGATGAACTACCTCAGGATGTGAGCGACACTTGGGACTGGTACTACGAAGGAGAAGAAGGACAACATGAGGTGAACTACATGGAGGAGAACTGGAACGACTACGACTATGACAACAGCTGGGATTGGAATGACAACAGCTATGAGGACACAGCGAACTACATTGGAGGCATCAACGAGTCACACCTCACCATTGGACACATCAGACAAGCAAAATCACGACTACACAAGCACAAATCCAAATCACTACTTGGCAAGAGAACAACACACACAACATCATGGAACGACCACAGCAAGAGCTTTCAACAATTCCTACAAGAAGACACCACAAAGCTACACTTCGACATAGCAGCAGCAAGACAACAACAAAGGAACAAGAAGATTGAGGACACTATCACCCACTACATCATGTACTCCAACTTCAAGTCATACCACCACCTGTTGATCGACTCAGGAGCATCTACACATGTTTGCCCAAAGGACTACGCACCGGATCTTCCACTACGACCCTGTGGAGAATCAGTTCCACAACTCTACACGGTGACCAACAAGAAGATTCCAGTCTACGGCATCAAGTACGTTCCCTACAAGCAGGACAACTTCAGGATCATGATACCCTACTACGTTTGTGATGTGAAGTATCCAATCCTCAGCGCATCAAGACTACTTGATAGAGGATATGGACTTGACTTCACTCCACGACACTGCACCATCACACATGGACAACAACAAGCACACCTCATAAGACACTCAGGACTTTTCTACCTACGAGCAGAGAAGATCGACATTCCTACAGGATTCGACATCTACCCAATGACTACAGACAATGGAAAATCCATTGCTGTGATTCAACCTACAGAGAGAGCAGCACAACAACAAGAACAAATCGCACCACTCACACACACAGACCAAGGACTACGACAGATCCTTGGTGGAAACACCGACTACTGGAAACTTGATGGTGACTACGCCACACAAACGACCACGCAAAGCACTGTTCACACCACACAACAGTGACTGCCCAATACCAGAAGGAGAACTAGATGATTGGAGACTAACCATCGTCAACAGACAAGGGCAAGAGCAAGAACAACTACAAGAGAACCCAACACAACTTTCCAAGCAAGAACTACAACGAAGACTAGAAGGTGACAACTGGACTGGAGAAACCAGATTCAGAAGAAAGATAACACCTACACGCAGAGCAACATCAAAGACCACACCAACAAGGCAGAGCTCACAACCACAACGGCTAATGGACACACCACCAACCAGATCCAAGATCCAACTACGAGCACCACAAAAGATATGGAGACCCAAAGCAGCACCTTCTACAAATCTTGACACCACACAACCAAAGGAGACAATACACAGACCACTCACAGCACAGGAGGACAACCAAGACTACTGGGAAAGACAAGGTGAACATTGGATACGACACCACACAACGCTTAGAACAACTCTCTTCACTCCACCAGATGGACCAGGACATCCACCAATCAACACACTTGAACCTTACAGAACTACAATCACTCACAACAACTTTGGAGAAGTTTCACAACGCAAAGATGACTGGACAGTCATGGGCAACGCAGCACTACCATTTCAATGGAAAGGAACAACAAGGTTCACAGTGAAGAAAGACTACGAGTACATCCAGGAGGTCCACGATGAAGAACAACAACACGAGCATCATGAAGCACACAGAGCAAGAGGACTACGACAACCACAGCAGCCCACTCCACAACAAATAGCAGAACACAACCTTACACATCTACCATACAGAAACTGGTGTCCAATTTGCGTTCAAGGCAAAGGACGCCAAGACAACTACAAGAAACAACAATCACGACAACCTGTCATTCAAGTAGACTTTGCCTACATCAAGTCACAACAAGACCCAAAGACCACACCGGTACTGACAGCAGTTGATGTTACTACACAACTGTGTATGGCAGTATTGGTTCCAGACAAAGCATCAATGATGGACTACATGGTCAACAACCTACAAGCATTCATCTTTGAGTGCGGAAGAACACAAGGCATACTACAAAGCGACAACGAGGACACACTCAACGCACTTCTAAAAGCTACAGCAGCAAAAGTCGGCACAATGAGTGTACGACATTCACCTTCCTACAGCAGCAACAGTCAAGGAAGCGTTGAGCGACTACATAGAGCACTTCTCGGACAAATCCGCGTCGTCAAAGCTCAAGTTGAAAGCAACTACAGCATGACGATGTCCACAAAGCACTGTCTACTACCTTGGATAGTACGACATGCAGCATGGACGGTAAATCGCTACGTCATCCACTCAGACGGCTACACAAGCTTTGAACGCCGCTGGGGAAGAAACTACGAGCGAGCAATCTGCGAATTTGGCGAGACACTACTCTACCTTCCACCACAACACAAGAAACTTCCGAAAGCAGACCTACGGATGCAGAAATGCATCTGGCTCGGAAAAGTTTCCGAAACCGGAGAAAACTACGTCGCAACGGAATCAGGCGTACAAAAGGTACGAACAGTACGGAGACTACAACCGGACTTCAAATACGACCTCGCACTGTTGAACAAAGTCTCCGGCACACCATGGGCACCACGACGGAACACCTACAACCCATCGTTCGCAACACTGTTGGATACGCAACTACAACCGTCAGAGAAAAGAAGGTCCACGCAAGACTTCGGACAACAAACGAATGCGACGGACGACATCGTTGCAGAACCCGCAACAAAACAACAACGCACTACACCACCTCCACGACTTCCGTCCACATCGACGTCAAGTTCACGACCACTACCGGATAGTCCTATGGCTACTTCACCAACTGGACGACAACATCCACCACTACCAGCACCACCTCGACAAACACTACGACGTTTAACTCCGGAAGAAGTAATGCAACCAACTAAAGCACAGAAGACCTCAAAGGACACTACAATCAGATCAACGGAACAAGCAACCAAAGAACCACCACCACTACGACAGAAAATCAACGCAGTGACACTTCCCAACGGAAAATCCATCACTCCCTACACAAACGACGACACCTCAGAAGACCAACCCATAATCTTCGACAACGAAGGTTACGACGAAACACAACTACTGGAAGGAATGAAACACGAGTCAAACCAAATGAAACTACACGACGTCTACGACGAAGTAGATGCGTCTACCGTCAACGACAACGTCATCAGAGAAGCGATACCTACAAGATGGGTACACAGAAAGAAAGGACCAGGAGTACGAAGCCGAATCGTCGCAAAAGGCTACACCGAGAAGATCGAGGACGAAGACTCCGTCTACGCCTCTACACCAATGTTCACGACACTCCGGACACTTCTCGCACTACAAATGTCACGACCAAACTGGATCGCGCGACTAGGTGACGTCTCTACAGCATTTCTACACGCACCCATCGCAAAAGACCACGACGGTAAACAACGTGACGTCTACCTTTGGCCACCTAAAGAACTTTGTCCACAACAGGACAAAATCTGGCGACTAAAGAAAGCCATGTATGGACTACGCAGTTCACCGAAAGCATGGCAGGACTACCTGGCTGAAGTTCTACAAAAGCTCAGCTTTGTAAGACTAAAGTCAGAACCCAACGTCTACACCAATGCGACTCGCGACTGCTACATCATGGTCTACGTGGACGATCTACTAGTACTTGGAGACAAGACCGCAGTCGACTCCACTTTCGAGGCTGTCCAGAAGCAGGTACTACTCAAGCACATCGGCTACCTCGAACCTGGCAAACCGCAACAATTTCTTGGAAGAAACATCGACCACTTCGGCAACTACTGCAATCTTGGACTAAAGGACTCCTACATCGACAACATGATCGAGGAGTCTGGGATGAACAACTGCAACTCAGTAAACACTCCAGGAATTGCACACTACAAACCAACAATAGAAGATGAAGCACTACTTGACCACGAACAACACAAAAGGTACAGAAGAATTGTTGGCAAACTTCAATGGTTAGCATACACACGACCAGACATTGCATACTCCACAAAAGAACTAGCACGAGACCTCACAGCACCTACAGAACTTTCACAAAAGAGAGTCAAACATCTACTACGCTACTTGAACGGCACCAAGCACTACAAATTCACCAAAGAACCAACAACAACACTCAGAGCAAACACCAACAACATCCTGGATCTCGACGTTCATGTCGATGCCGACTGGGCAGGATGCCCTACTACCAGGAAATCAACTTCAGGTTTCAACATCATCTTTCTAGGAACAACAGTTGCATTTGGCAGCAGAACACAAGCTACAATAGCACTTAGCTCAGCAGAGTCTGAACTCTACGCCATTTGCACAGGAGTTAATGAGGGACTACACCTCAGAAACTTCCTACTTGAAACCAACATTTGCAGCAAGCTAAACCTACGCATCCACACAGACTCCACAGCAGGCAAGAGCATTGCTACACGACAAGGCACTAGCAAACGAGCAAAACACATCGACCTCAAATTCCTCTACACACAAGACCTCATCAAGCACGACATCATCAGAATCCTTAAGATCAACACACTCCACAACAGCGCAGATTTGTTTACCAAATACATCAGCAAAGAAACACTACACAGGCTCATCCAGAGCATTGGAATACGCATCTAGCACTACGAACGACCAGCACAGCAGTTTCACAACAACAACAACAACAACAACAACAACAACAACAACAACAACAACAACAACAACAACAACAACAACCACGACTTTGGACATTTCATGTATGTAAGTAGCTACATGTAACACGACACTTTTGGTATGTAAGTAACAGTAACTACATGTACTTTCACTTGCACTTTTGGCGGCTTGAGTCAACACTACAGTTGTTTGTTTTACACGTCTGCATTCGCCGACTGCCTGGTAGCAACTACTTAGGCTTATTTGTTTTGCCCCGTTTCACTACATTTTGCATTCCACTGCAGCCATGGCCGCTCCATCTACTGCAGATGCTACGATGGGAGACGCCACTACGCCCGACAGGGCGACTACACCTGAGGTGGCGGTCACTACAGACTCCAGTGACCATGGAACTCCACCACCTCAAACCTACAACGACTCCAACTACCACTTCAACCATTCTACAGCAACACCGTCTACTACAACCCGACCACAGTGATGGACCAACTACACATCACTGAGCACCAGACAACCACTGCACCACCACTGGCCAACAACATTCCCTACACGCAATTTTTCACTGCATTTACACTTGAAGAGTATCAACTACTCTCACAACAACAAGCTACTCCACTGGCACAACTGGACTACACACGACCCATTCACTGCATCCCTGGAGATCTTCGGATGCCACACTACAATTCCACACTGCTCAGCATTTCACTACCTGAAGCAGCCAACGTCCACTACTACCACACGACTTCACTCCACACTACAACTGGCGACAACACCAACTACGTCATCATCCAACTCCAGATTGAACAACCACTACTCCTGAGGTACCTCACTTCAGGACAATTTCTACACTTCACAAGGGACTACATCTCCTACATGATGTCGGTACAACACAACTACTACCTCCCGACTACAACACTGCCACAGACCATCTTCAAGGTGAACTACAACATGACCACCTTCACTGACAACTACAGCCTCAGGAACAACTACGTTTGGAATTTCCACATGCCACTACTACTACCTGAACTACTCCACTACCTCTACAACAGAGACCAACTCCACGACTACCAACACAAAGCAATCACTACAATCCTCTGCAAAAGCATCCAATACTACGGATTCACACTACTCACAATGACCAACCTCACACAACACCACAAAGCACTACTACACCGCTTTCTACGGGACTACGACCAACACATGTCGTGTCCCGAGATTGATGATGAGCGACTACGGGGAGCTCCAAACTACATGACAACCTTTTTCACCACCAACTACTACGCGACCTTGGACAGTCGACTACAGATGGTCCAAGCCTACCGCACCCAGAAATGGGGACTACATTTTTGAGCTCCTGCTCTACTACAACGAGTGCCTGCCTTCACTACTTCCGTCCAGCACCCTACATCGAGCTGGAACCTGAACAGCGTGAACTACTGAGCGCAGGTCACTACTTTTGCCAATACAGTAGAATTGATGAACAACAATGGTTTTCATCACTACTGTCAATCCATGTTTTGCACTTCAGTTGAAAAGGTACTACAAAGACCTTTTAACTGAGGGGCCGTGTCAAACTACATGCTTCACTTTGCACTCTTGTTGCATGTATGTTCACTACCGCAGGCCTTGAGCTTACTACTCCGCATGAGTCAAAAGGTTGGCAGCTGCAGACTACATTGGTTGACTGTTTGTTTGAACATTACAACACTTGCACTTGTAAGCAAAGTAACAACCGATTTTAACGAGAGAGAGAGAGAGAGAGAGAGAGAGAGAGAGAGAGAGAGAGAGAGAGAGAGAGAGAGAGAGAGAGAGAGAGAGAGAGAGAGAGAGAGAGAGAGAGAGAGAGAGAGAGAGAGAGAGAGCGAGGGAGGGAGGGAGGGAGGGAGGGAGGGAGAGGGAGAGAGAGACACAGAGAGTGAGAAAGATAAAGAGAGAGAGAGAGAGAGCGAGAGAGAGAGAGAGAGAGAGACAGAGACAGAGCCAGAGACAGCGCCAGAATCAGAGAAACAGAGAAAGAGACAGACAGAGAGAGCGACAGCGAGAGAGAGAAAGACAGAGACTGAGAAAGAGAGACACAGAAAGACAGAGACTGAGAAAGAGAGACACAGAAAGACAGAGAGAGAGAGAGAGAGCGAAAAGGTGAGAGAGTAGAGAGGTTCGAATTAGGGTACCCTTTTTCTGTAGAGGGGCGTGGACAGGAAGGAGACAGGGAGACAGAAAGAGACAGAGAAACAGAGACAGCAAGAGAGAGAGAGAGAGAGAGAGAGAGAGAGAGAGAGAGAGAGAGAGAGAGAGAGACACAAACAGAGGGAGATTGAGGAGAGAGAGGCTTGAGGGGATGGGGAGGATGGGGAGCAGAGGGAGGGAGAGAGGACGACAGAACGCGCGAGGGAGACAAGGGAGAGAGTAAGAAGGAGAAAAGGGAGAGGACAATGTCGGCGGACTGAGCCGGAGGCTCTAAAGTTTAAAAAAATTACTGATTTTACAGCTATTTTTTCTAATTCAATAGAAATAATAAAAACATTAAGAAGATGAGAAAAATATGAAAAATAGGTCCCAACTCCTCCAAATAATTAGGCAACAAAAATAACATGACTGATTTTCCAGCCAATTTATCTCATTAATTAGAAAAAATAAAGACAAAAGCAAAAACATGACTGGTGTTCCCGCTATTTTAAAAAATGGAATAAAATGACTGATTTGCCAGCCATTTTTCTCATTCATTGAACAAAATATAAGAATTAGAAAAACATGATTGATATTCCTGCTATTTTTTAAATTCCGGCTGGACCCGGACACTTTGAAGCGCAAATGAAAAGGAACTGGAAAGGAAATATGGAAAGGAAACAGAAAGGAAATATAAAACGAAAGGAAATGGAAAGAAAATGGAAAGGACATGGAAAGGACATTTAAAGGAAATGAAAAAGAAATGAAAGGAATCGGAAGGAAATGGAAAGGAAACGGGAGCGAAATGGAAGGGGAATCGAAAGGAAATGGAAAGGAAATGGAAAGGGGCAGGCTCCGTAATTGGTTTCATACAAACTTTATCAGCAGTGAGCCTAGAACCGCCAAGCACAAAACGTGCCCTTTCCTTTCCATGTCCTTTCCATTGTCTTTCCATTTCCTTTTCATTCCTTTCTATTCCAATTTCCTTTCTATTTCCTCCATTTCCGTGCAATGTCCCCTTAATGTCCTTTCCATTTCCTTTCCATTTGTTTTCCTTTTCTATTTCCTTTCCAGTTCCTTTCCTTGTCCTTTTCATTTGGGCTTCAACGTGCCCGAAATCCAGCCGAGGCAGGCTCGGTAATGGATTCTATACAAAACTGTATCGGCAGTGAGCCCCGACTTGCCAAGCACAAACGTTCCCTTTCCTGTCCATGTCTTGTTAGTTGTTGATTGCTTTTGTGTTGTTGATTGTTTTTGTTAGTTGTTGATTGTTGTTGTGAGTTGTTGATTGTTTTTGTTAGTTGTTGTTTTTTGTTTGTTCTTCTGAGCGTCCCATGATGAACATAGAAAAGCATGATTGGGTTTTTAGCTATTGTATCCAACTGATACAACCCTTCGAATTTTGGCAAGTCGCTCGGAAAGTGCCGCTGCCCGGGCCCGGGAAGAGCTTGCTGCGGTACAGGGGCAAGGCCTCCGCAGAGCTCGCGCCCCTCACGTGCTACGCGGACCTCGAGGTCTACAGCACGCCCGCCCCGACGGTCCACATGCGCGCCAGACCGTCGCGGCTTCTTCCTGCTACGTCGCTGTCGGGCGCTGCGGCTACGTGCCGCCCGAGGAGCTGAGGCTGAGGCTCACGCACCACGAGCGGGACAGCGACAAGTTCCACGCCGTCCGCGCCATGCTGGACGACCTTCTCAAGCTGGCCGACCACTACCTCACGTGGAGACGCCGAACTTGGCCCGTCAGCATGACCCGGCGGGAGGAGCTGGAGCACAGGGCCGCCACCCACTGCAGGGAGTGCCTCGCGTCCTTCGAGACCGCAGAGAAGAAGCTCCACCACTGCCACGGCGCCGGGCGGTATCTCGGGGTGCTGTGCCACTCCTGCAACATCGCGGCCTCTGATTTGTCAACCAGTTTTCTCATTAATTGGAAAATGACAGATTGTCCAGCTATTGTGTCTATCTAGTATGCTGATTAATTGTGAGACCAGTATACGGCTACTGGCAGGATCAACCAGGTCAGGAATAGAAAGGACATAAAAAGGACATGGAAGGAATGGCAAAGAAACGGAAAGAAGCGGATCGGACAAGAAAGGAATTAAATGGACTGAAAGTAGAATTAAAATGGAATGGACATGGAAAGGAACTCACCCCTTCAAAGACTTTTCCGCCTTGGTTGGCCTTGATCACTTTATTAGAGAGGAGCGAAAAGGAATGGAAAGAAATGGAAACACCAAAAAGGAAAGACAATGGAAAGAAGTGGAAACAAAATTGGAACGGAAATGGATAGGAAAAGAACTAGACAGAAATACACGAAATAGAAAGAAAGAAATGGATGTGAAATGGAATGGACATGGAACACACATGCAAAGGAGTGAAAGGAACATGGAAAGGGACGGAAAGATGTAGGTATGTATTTTTAGGAAATGGACATGAAACTCGCCCTGTCCAAATTCTTGGCACGGGAAGTTGCGAAACGAGCACGTGTTTGGCCCGGGCTGGCCTTCGGCACTTCTAGCTAGGAATGGAAAGGAAGGAAATGAAATTAAACGAGCGCGTGTTTGGCCCGGGCTGGCCTTCGGCACTTCTAGCTACGAATAGAAAGGAAAGAAATGAAGTTAAACTGGAATTGACATGGAATGGAAATGGAAAGGAATGACAGGGAGGGAAAGGAAACTCGCCTCTTCAGGACCCTTTTGAAAGAAATTGCAAAATGAGCAGTTCCTTTCTGCCTCCGCTTTTACCCAGGATATAGGTAAGAGATCCCAAGAGCTGATATTAAAACAAGCTATCCATCGCTTCGCTAGCTGCCACAACCTTACGACTGAGGAAGAAGTAAATCCTAATGTATAAAAAATTATGCCTCTATATCTGTCCTTCTCATAATCCTTCTCATGCCAACAAAAAGAAGTAAGATTTGGGACAGATAGGTGACTAGGAAATCCTCTATACAAGCCTTCTAAATGCGAACGAAGATATCCAAAAGTAGATTTAATATGCTGTAGATCCCGGTCTTAGGCCGCTGTGTGGGGGGCATCTGCCAGAATATCAGACACATTGGTTTACATTTATAAATATTATCTATTTGATTTACTAGCTGTATTTTGTCTTGCCATGAATATCACCTATTTATTATTTACTTGTTTCATCGCTGTGTCTTGTTTATAGGAACTCTATTCCTTAAGATCTTAGTGCTAGGACTGTAAGCGCTTCAAAGATGGGAGATGCATCCAAAAGCGTTCATTCTCTGTCTCTTTCCTGTCCTTTTACTGGTACGCTTCTTGGAAATTCCAGTCATAACTGTTGCAGCTAAACAACAGCAAGATAACATTAATCATATGAACGAAGGGACATCTCCTTACCTTGCAACCCCTCTTTCTTTTAGTAATCACGGCGGTGAGATAGGAATGAGTTAGGATAGAATAATATTGGGACATGGGCTAGACCTTACCTTTCATGCCATTTGGCCCGGGCTGGCCTTGGGCACTTTTCCATCTCCGTTTCTTGTCTATTCCATTTCTCTATTTGTTTCCATGTCCTTTTCAACGACTTTCCTCCCTTCTCTTTGCTTTCAATTCCTTTTTATTTATATTTTTTTAAAAACAAGTGGAAAACATGATCAATTCCATTCCTTTGTGTTTCCATGTTCTTTGCACTTTCCTGCTATTTCTTTCCATTTCTTTGCTTCTCTTTCCCTTTATTTCTATTCCTTTCCACTCCTTTCCACTCCTTTGCATTCGCCTTCATTCTTAGCTAGAAGAAGTGCCCAGGGCCAGCCCGGGCCGAAAAAGTGCCCGTTTCGAAATCCCTTTTCATGTGCTTTGCGTTCCTTCCATATCCGGCTCAATCCTGTCCATCTTTCTTTCCACTCATTTTCATTCCTTTCCATTCCTAGCTAGAAGTGCCCAAGACCAGCCCGGGCCGAAAAGTGCTCCTTTCCCAAGTGTCCATGTCAATAATTTTGAAGCGGCGTGGTTCCTTTCGATTTCTTTAAGATTCAGTTTCATGTCCTTTCCGTTCCATATTTGTTTCATTCCTTTCCATATTTATTTTGATTAAATTTATATTCTATTCCTTTGCTTATATTTCCTTCCTATTTCCTCTCCTGTCCATTTCTGTGACTTTCTCTCCCTGTCTTGTCCATTCCTGTCCATTCCTGTCCATCCCTTCCTTTCCATTGCTTTCCATTGCTTTCCATTCCTAGCTAGAAGTGCCCAAGGCCAGGCCGGGCCGAGAAAGTGCTCGTTTCGCAATGTCCACTCCTTTCTTTTTCACGTCCTTTCCATTTCTTTCCAAATCCTTGTCATGCCTTGTTTCCATTGCTATTTCTTGTTATTACATTTGCAATTGTGTTTCCATTAGCTTTCACGTGTTCCAAATATTGTTTGTTCCATGACGTTTCTATTTCGTGACTGTTTCCTTTTCATTTCGCTCCATTCCATGTCGGTTATTCTTTTCTACTAGATTGATTTTGATACAAAGCGTGATGCTACGCCAGTGATGTATCTCGTAAATTAGGAAACGTTAACTATCATAAGCAACGGAAAAAAGAAAACATGGAGATGTACACTTCTTGCATCGAAACAAAACAGAGGATGCGTTTGTGCTTCATTCACTAAATTGATCTCTTTCATTTAAAGAGATCTCGATTCTTACACGCCACGCACATTTGGTGCAATCTTCCCAACCACGGGGGGGGCAGCAGAGACATAGACACAGACACAGACATAGACACAGACACAGACACAGACACAGACATAGACATAGACATAGTCATACGTACATCATAGCTTACTATACACTACTATACATTACATACACTACATACATAAAATACATAACACACAAAACACACAAAACACATATATCATACGCATCATACATGTCATACATGTATACGTTCCTTCCTTCCTTCCTTCCTTCCTTCCTTCGTTCGTTCGTTTGTTTGTTTGTTTATTCATATATACAGACACCGTCCTTGCATTTGAGGGTGCACGGAGTGATGTGATCCTTCGGCTAGACTGGTGTGCGGGTGCGGTTGACCCAGCATTACTTTAGGCTCAAGGGGTATTTGGGGACCTGAGGTAACGCTGCCAGGAACCAATCTGACTGCGACATTTCCCAAAAAATGCTGCACGTAACTCCACGAAATGTGGCAAAGAAACGGGTCCCAAGGGAATCGAAAGGGAGCCACAGGGGGTAACCTTCGAGTCCAAGTTTGGCACATGTTTTGCTTCCTGGTCGGATTTGGCCCGCCTGCCCATGCTGATCGCCCCTCCCAGGCGCAAGCAAAAGCGAAAAGTGAAGGAGACGAGGAGCGGGCATGAACAATTTGATTGCAGACACGGCTTGCAAAACCACTTTCAGGGTAGGTTGGTCGACCATTGCTGGAACTTATTTCTGCGTGTGGTGAAGATACCCTGGCAAAAGTCCAGCATACCTGTGGAGGCGATGAGCTCGAAGCTAGAGTGGCCTCATGTATTGTTTCATTTGGGTTCTGTCGCAGTTGACTTAGGCGGCGGGACAGCAAGCCCTTGTTTGATTGCGTTGCTGGCGACCACCAGAACATCGTGAAGTGGCAAGGGTTTTGGGTCTTCGGGGTTGCTCGGAGCCTACCAACCTCCAAGGGCCGTCGTTGAACCGCAGGAGGCGCAGAGTGTCGACCAGGGCTTCATCACCGCGCTAGAGCACGGGCTGCCGCCCACCGGCGGTTGGGGCTGCGGGATCGACCGGCTGGTGATGCTGCTGGCAGACAAGAACAACATCAAGGACAGGCGCTGACACATTTGGTTCTCGATCTTAGGTGAGTGAGGATTCCCAGCGTTCCAAGGACGTGTGTAGGTGTTGGTTGGCCCGGTTCGTGCGGATGCTCGCTTTCACGTCATTTTGAATGCAGTTTGCAGCTCGAAGGCACGAAAACAATTGAGCGCACTTTGAGGTGTCAGTTCCGACCTGTGATTTGGATGCCGTGGTCTCAAGCTCGCAGTTGGCAGATCCAAGGTTGCATGTACCTCGCTACCAAAAAAATCGGCGCGGTGCTATTTTGAGGGTGTCTTTGGGGAGACTGGTAGAAAAATGCACGCAAAAAAGGGATCCAAATGGAAAGCAAACCCCACACCCCCAAAATCCAGCTAGGAAGTGATCTTGTTCCCGGCCATGAAGCCGCTGCGCGAGGCGGGGCTGGTCCTGATTCAGTGCAGACGTCAATTTTTTACAGGGGCCATTTCTCGCTGCTATGTTGGGGAGGGAATGAAGACCTGGGCAACTTATGCCAGATGTTGTTTTTGGTGGCTGTGGTATCCCACTGCGGAGCACGAATTAGGGACTTCCCCCCATTTTGAACAACCTGAATGGATTGGGGGAACTCTCAGAATGGATTTCGTGGCTTGGCGGTTGGACCTGTTCAAAAGCGCAAGGAGCTCAAGCGTCATTGTTCAAGTGGTCTAAGCATTCCATTTAGAGGTAATGGTGGTTGCTGTTTTGAGCAGGTCTTTCACCCGAATTTTATTTGAAAGCCGCATGGGTACCCTCAGTTGCAAAGCCTCAATTCCTCGCAGGCAGGCAGCAAAGCTTCTGCCATTTCTCCGGAATAAGGATAAATCGGAAAATCAAATGCCTGAAAGCCATCCCCGCCGGGGTGGCCGTGTTTTACCCCCAGCTCGCCACGAAAGAGGTAGAAGGAATGCTTTGATTTTCCCAAGATCACTTTATTGTAAGTTGTAAATACTACTCCTGCGGCAACCAATGGTCATAATTTGAGCAAGGAGAAGTGAAAGCAACGCAGGCACACAGGCACCCGTGCAGACAATCAACCATCCAGGCAGGCAGGCAGGCAGTCAGGCACACAAGCAGGCATACAGGAGACTACACACCCACCCACCCACACACGCGCACACACACACACATACATACATTCATACATTAATTCATACATACATACATTCATTCATTCATACATACATACATACATACACAGACGCGGGCGTACAAAATTACATGTCGAGCATCAAGCAACAAGCAACAACCACGCGCCAGGCTTGAGGACGCGCTTTCACCCAAGATGAAAAATACAGGCCAAAGACGAAATGGAAGACAGACATTCAATGGAGACGAAAACAATATCAGGATGACAAATTCAGTAGCTTCACCCCATGCTAGCTGGCTAGCTAGGGATTAGTTGGCAGGGGGGCGTCATCAGCTTTCGGCCTCAACTTGTCCATTTCAATGGAATGCACATCTCGCTTATTTCCAGCACCTGTTTGCTCGACGTTTTCGGTGGATAGATAGGGTTGGGCATTGTGCTCTTTTGATGCATTCAGTTTAGTAAGTTTAGTTTGCCTGTCTCCATTGCCGGGAATCTTGTAGAACACGTAGCCCATGTCGGCTGCTGACCTTGCACCGGCCGAAGCTTTGAAAGGACACCAAAAGGAACACCCCATGTTTGGGGCCCCATTTTGACTACATGCCCATGTATCACCAGCATCCAACAGGACCAAAGTCAATACAGGTCCCGATCCCAGCGCAGCACGCCGACCATCTGCATGTTTTAGCATAAATGAGTGTGTGGCTAGGTAGGTATGCACATGATATAATATAAAAACGTATATGTATATATATATATATACGTAGATATGATTGGACAACTTGTTCAATCAATATCCAACTGGCAGTGACATGTTTGTTTAAATACGATAACGCTTAATATTGGGGTGTGTCTATATAAATATATATTGTATCCATAAATACATATATAATGTTGTTTATGGTGGATAGTATTTGGGATCGAGCCAAAGCTTGGTGCGGAGCCATTCGGGACATCTCACCCAGCTCTTGGGCGGCATGGCGTTGGTTGCGTCGTTCCTGAAAGATGTCCAAGTGAACTGGGGATCGATTGCTTCGGTGAGCGAAGAAGCGTCCAGGGCTATGGAGTTCGTCCAATCCAAAACTAAGCCACCAGAAGATCTGATTGCGACATCTCAGTTGCCAGTGAGTTCAGTGCGTGATGCTGTGATCTTGCTGCAAGGGCCTGGCAGCGGCGAAGGTCGGGAGCTTGACCTCGAGGAGTTGAGGGAGATCATTGCTGAGCTGATTGCGGCATATGGTGAGCCAAGCCTGCAAAATAAGATTCACTCGATCCAGGAACAGCAGCGGAAGGCGCAAATCAAGCCCAGTTGCTCCGATGACCAGGATGACCACATGGCAGAGCTGCGGGAAGTTTTGTGGCCATGCCAGACAGATATTGCAGAAGCTTATGGTTTGCCAGGCACCGCTGAAGGCTTGCAACGTATTCAGAACGCAGTTCAAAGAGCCATCACGGAAGGTGATGTGGAGGTCCGATGTTTGGCAGATGAGGCTCTGATGCTTTTAGGCATGAACCCTTTGCACAACATCATTCAAGAGGTGAAAGCTGAGGATTTCCTGAACTGCATCTACTCAGTTGCCGGCGAGAGCAGCGATGTTGAGATTGAAGACTTCCTTCTGAATCTGAAGTGCCGCACTCCCTTGGAAAAGGCCGCTCGAGCCCGTGGTCTCTTGGCAGCTCGGCGCCTCAAAGAGGAGCGGCAGCCTCCCGGCGGCCGTCTCACCTGTGGCCTGCTGCGGACCTGGGCGGCCTATGAGCGCCTAGGCCTCGCCCCACGGCACATCGCCAGCAGGGAACCTATGCCGGTGGTCCGCTTGAAGAACCCCACCGCCGCCCAGGTCTGGGACTTTGTGATGCGAAATCAGCCCCTGGTCATTGAGGACGCCGTGAACATGGCGGACTTCCCGCCGCTCTGCGACTTCGCCGACTTCGAGTATCTCCGCGAAAGATGCGGACACCGCTATGTGAAAGTCAAGGGCGACTCGTGCTGGGACAGCAAAGGGCGACAGCTCTTCTTGAATGACCCCACCATTGAAATCAGAATTTCGGACTATTTGGACTTGGTTGAGGTTGCCGAGGAGCATGAGACCTGCATCTCTTGGTATATGGGCAAGCTGCCACTGCACACCGACGTACCAGAGATGTTTGAGGACATTGCCAATGCTCCGAATTCCCCGTTCAGAAAGTACGGAAGCTGTTTTGGGGAGAACAACAAAGGCGTTCATACGTACTTCGGTTGCGGTGGCAACACGACCTGTATCCACTCAGATCCCTCGGAAAATTTGTTGCTTGTGGTCTCAGGGGAGAAGTTTTGGGATTTGTATCCACCTAGCAATGCTGCATGCATGCATACCACCGTGAAGAAGTTCCTGAACTCGCTGGTGCCACCTTTCATTGACCCTGAGCATGTGCCAGAAGACGTGGAGAAGAATTGGTCCTGTTACAAACATGCACAGGCTCAACGCGTGCACTTGAAAGCCGGAGATTTGTTCTACCTTCCAATCTTTTGGTGGCATTCAGTACAGGGTTCCATTGGAAGAAATATGATCCTGAACTGGTGGTGTCAACAACACCCATACAAAGAGTACAAGTACCAGGGCTTTGAAGGCACTCGGGAGATCTTGGAAGTCTTGCAGCACTTGAATGAGGCATGGTCTGGAGATCCAGGATCTGGACCAAGTGCTAAGGAGAGAGCTGTGGCTCAAGAGCTGGGGAGCGGCGTTTTATATGCCGATTCCATGTGTGCAGCCAGCGACAGCTACAAGAAACTCACAGCTCCTCCGCGAGATCCCATCAAATCTGCTTCCTTGATGCCCAGCAACCGTTTCCGATGGCAAAGGGCTCGTTGAATCTGAATGGACAAAGTTTCCAGGACCGTTGCATATAGTATATGGGTGATGCTTTTCTGATCACCAGGCGTCGTTGGGTCATAAGCCCCGAGATACTCCAAGCCTGGATATACTCCGCCAGATTAGTTGAATATTGGACCTTTGGCACATGTCTGATGGGCACAGGCGGTTCAAGTATGTTCAAGTAATGATTCATTGGTCAGCAGGAAGAGCACCGTGTTAGACAACAGCTTTGCCCGGCGCAGCGTTTGCCAAAAGCCCCTATTGTCGCCTCTACCTACGATTAGAGGCTGCAGGGAAACGCTTGTGAGCTGGTGATTTGCCAACGTCAAGCTGCCCGATTTAGTCTGTGGACGGTGGTTAGATGCCGGCATGAAACGTCCATTCAAGTATTATATAAATATAGATATATAGAAATATGTTTTCTATTAATGAAATAAAGGAAGGATGTGGGGGAATAGAATGTACTAAAAAAGAGTGGGTGTTGTGTTTATGAAAAATATATTTTATTGATAAAATTGTATTTTCTATTGATGGTAAATGGTAAGGGAAAAAGAAATATTAATATTAATTTTTAAAATTATGATATATATATATATTGATAATTATTATTATATTTAATATTAATATTATGGTTTAAATTATAATTAATATATAATATTTAATTATTAATAAATAAGAAAAATTAGAAATTAGAAAGAGAAACAAAATAAAAAAATATATTATAATAAATAATATTTATATGATTCGAGGTTAAGCTTTTGCTTGAGGACTATTTATTTGTTATTATGGTTTGATTTTTTTAGACATTATTTGTGTATCTATGTTGTTGTGGTTTGATTTATTCGGAGTGAGGAAAAAAATAGATTTCTTGAAAATGTAATTGTGTAATTTGTGCGTATTTTTCTGGATTGTTTTATTTTTTTCCTAATTTGTTTTGGAAGATGTAATGTTTTTATGTATTTATGGGAGTCTAGATATTTTGCAGATAAAGAGCCGATTGTTGCGACTAATGGTGTTGCGAAATTATGTAGGTTATTTTTTATGAATTTATGAAATTTAATTGATATTATATAGGTTAATTATGATTTTTTAAAGGTTAGGGTCCGCCCGTTCTTTATGTTGTTGAGAGAATTAGGATAATATTGATGGAAATTGGAGGATAATGTGTTTAGGTGTGCGTAATATTTAAGAGTAAGGTTTAAAATATTATGGTTTGAAATATATATGATGAATTATTTAAATTTAAATAATTTAGTGATAGAGATTATTGATATATATTATTGGGATATAAAGCCCGAATAATTTTTGATCGTTGTTTTGGCTTAATTTTCGGATATATGTTATATGAATTTATTTTGGCTAAAAGATTTATGAAAGAATAAGAAATAATTTTTTAGAGGAATGGTTTTTTTTTTTTTTTAAATTGGAATCGAATCCTTTTTTTCCGAGGTTTTTTTTGGTTTAACCTTAAAAAAATGTTATAAAAAGGTAAAACATTAAGAAAAACATTATTAATTATAATAATCGGATTTTATATCGCTAAATTCTCGCAAAACGAGAGCAATATTTCAATCAAAATAATACTGAAATATCTAAATAAATGATTTTCTAATCTTCCGGAAAATATCCTTCATAAATGTTCGTTCCATAACAGGTCATACCAATGCGATTTCAATTAACCTAAGGGATCATATATTCGAATCTCTTAAGTTAAATCGAAATCGGCCAATTTCATCATCTCGTTATTAATTTGAATCTTGTCTTCGGCTTTGGATGTATTTTGGTCAATGATGTTTTCATGGGCATTATAATAATTCTATATGGGAATAATTTTTTTCAGGCCAATAATTCATTCTCCCCTTATTTAGGCGACCGCGTTTCATTAACTAAATATCTCCATGTTAATATCGGATATCTGAGACATATTGTTGTTTTGTGCATCGTAGTGCTTTAGGAAGTATATTAAGGTGCTGCTGAGAAATGTGCAACTCGTCTTTAGATATTTGGGTCTCCAGAATTGGGTCTCCAATTCAGTGCATTATATAATCTTTCGAAATATTTTGTTTAAGCAGGATCCAAGACCAAGACTAAAAATTATAATTATTTATTTTTTCGAATATTCCGAAATCGATTTTTGTCAAGTATTTGTTCGATCTACCTATTTCTATCTCTGCGAATATAATTATATATATCTATCCAGAATTTACAATTTGGAGTATTTTTTTAATTTTATATTCCGATTTTGAGATTCTCCTATCATGGGCTTCATCTTGCACGCTGCTGGAAAGCAGCGGGCCCCCACTAGTAATTTGCGAACAATTTTGATCACCGAAGCCTGCAGCGACCTTGCTATTGCTAATGCATACATAACAAACTATATGTTTCATATGAAGCACGATTTCAATCGGAGTTCATCATAAACCCCCAAATCTGTTAGACCCCGTCTCAGATTCTGGTGAATCCTATAGGTTGAATCTGGATTTCTTCATAATAACCAGATTCAAAGTGTCTTTATAAATTTCATTGATTTAATATTGTTCTTATCATAGTATTACTCATCAACTCGAAAAAATCCTTCATAGACAAAACCTCAACTCATCGTCTCCGGAATACCCCACCAAAAACTCCCGATAGAGCTATACCACGCCCCTTACCAAAGCTATAACATGTTTAGCACACCTTATAATTGGTCAAAATAACTATACTCTCTATCATTTCAGTGTGGTTATGTAGAGTCCACTTGCAACCTAATTTGTGGTAGCACCGACCGCCGCTTATCACCCAAACAACAGTCCTGTCTACAAATAGGTCGTTGCTCGCTAATAACCTCTCAGCTGTAAGCTCCTCAAAACGTAAGCTGCTGACCACTCGCACATCCACCGTCTATATATTACGATCCGCAGACGTTCCGTTTATAAAACTGATATCCATGCGCATACATACAGAATGTATAACAAACACATAACAAAAAAATCACAAATCCGCTAAACATAACATCACAATATCAAAGACAATCCAGAATTAATTCTCGCTAATAAAGACGTCCTTCATCTTCTCCACGTGCTTGGGATAAGGTTCCATCCCCAATCGACCATCTGGCAACAACACATATTTCCGCTTCAAAAACCAAATCTCATCTCCAAGCTTCTGCAAATACCAGTCCATCCTACACACAAAAGAAATTTGGCGACTCCACACAAGGATTTGCATTCAAATATCGCACTACAAATCCACAAAAGTCTTCATACCAATTTGCGGAACCATCACGTTGGCCTGGCACACACATCAAAAGGCAATACCCCAAGATGGTACCCTGAAGCTCAACACTAATAATCGTCTTAATCTTCTGCTTCACCTTGAGGTAAGCATCTTTCACATCCACCGTTGCCACGCACCAATTCTCAGACTTGTGGCGCATATAGATGCTGGGGATAACCCGCGTATTGCATGAGCTTGATGCCGGGCTATAGAGCTGTTCTCTGCCCTTATCCATCCAAGCATATTCGCGACGCGCCTGTCGAAGCCAGAATAACTGTCTGTCTCCATGAAAACACCTAACTTTGGCGCTATAACTGCAATTTTCTCCAAACGTGAAAGATCGGCCCGAACTGCAACGCTAGCTCATCTTCATGCAAGTTCGGCTCGGCGATTGAGCCTGGAAACCAAAGTTTCTCGAGCTCCTCTTCACTAACATCCATGCTTGAAGCAGCACGGGGCATATCTTCACAAAAATGATCACCATCGGCTTGTAGGTCTTCACCTGCTTCAGTTTCTTCTCCAGCTTGTTCAGCTGGTGAGAAACAAAATTAAAGGACCGGATAACCCCACATGCTATGTTTTTCCCAAGGATGTGTGTTCAAATGTCCACACACATGTACCGTGCGCCCCTTGTATGGATGCGATTACAGAGCAGGTCTAGCGCGCTTTTTTCATCGCAGGCGTTGCTAACCTACTGCAGCCCGAGCCGCTAATCAACACAACAAAGCAAGTTCGAGACATTCTCGAACTTAGTCCATCTTGTTAGATTATTGGCTGCGCCGCACGTGCATCTCAGGAGGTCATCTTGCAGCTCAGCATCGGAGAAGATCTGGACACTTTCCCAAAGAGAAATAGCACTGTGGTATCCGTTGGACGATGTAGTCAAGCTTTTTCAGTCAGATGTCCATCTCAAGGCTTCTCCGCGGGGAACCTGCAGGGCCTGCCTTCCTGAAAGGTTCCAATGAAGGTGCGCGCTGCGGCTGGAATGTCGACAGAACGCGGACCGCTCCGCCTACCTTGTGAATCCATCAGCAGCGCCGAGGGCTTGGCAGGGCAGCCGTGGAGCAGCTTATCCAAC